>CAUYRH010010980.1:0-20692 GCA_963574655.1 Perodicticus potto | reverse complement strand
GAGGAGTCACCTGTCCAGTGGAAGGTTTGGAGTAAGAGAGTTTATGGCTCTTTCCCCACCTTGCTCACCCTTCTCCACCAGACTCGGGTAACTCCAGTATCTGGTAGTCCCACTGGCAGCCTCTGTTAACCCAGTCTCTGTGGCCCTGTTCTGTCCAATTAGCAAATGTGCCAGGACTATGTGCCTGTCAGAATCAAAGTAGGGTCACTGCCTCCCCCTTGTGGTTACCATCCTCTGCCACCATCCAGCAGGGGCAGCTGATGCCTGCTTGCCTCGGGCGCTCAATGGCAGCTGGAGAAAGTTCCACCTGAGCTCAATCTAAATCTGAGTATATCCTGACAGCAAAGAAACTTCTCCGTCAGCCACCACACTTTGTTGCCATTTTTCTGTAACTCTGGTTACCCCTATAGGGTGAGGTCTGGTTCCCTCTGGCAGACCACAGAGTTTGGGAGATGACTTTCCCAAATTAGACCCCGGCCAGATCACTCTATTAATGCTGGTGTTGGGTGGGAGGTGTCTACCCTTGGGATTGT
This sequence comes from Perodicticus potto, assembly GCA_963574655.1. Lineage (NCBI taxonomy): Eukaryota > Metazoa > Chordata > Mammalia > Primates > Lorisidae > Perodicticus > Perodicticus potto. Next base: position 20,159 of record CAUYRH010010980.1, on the reverse strand, counting down.
ACACCTCAACAGTTCCCGGGTCTCCAACTGGGAAATGCAGTCCTCCGTGGGGGAGGGGCTGGATGCTGCCGCCATTGGCGCCCCTTTAACAGTGGCACAAAAATTTCTCTAGCAAATTCTGTGGCTCCGGGTTAGATTTTAAGTTCAGGAATCCAGCCGCTCATTGTATACCCCTTGCAGCCTATCCACACCAGCTTTCCCCATGGGGCAAGATCCAGCCAGCTTCTCTCTCACCTGAAGGTTTGGGAGAGTTGTGCTAGACATCCGTCCTGTCCGCCATCATCATTTTATCTTTTAATCAGTTTTTGTTTGTAAGTATGAAGTCATTGGTTTTATAGTAGCTAGCTAAATGTACTTATTTTAATTGTGTATAGGAAGCTTTTCATAGTTACTCCTTCATTTCTGATTCTAATTCCTCTAATTGCTTTTTACAAATCTAACAGCATGAATAATATTTCCATCACAGTCTTAAGTATTTGTAGACATAGAATTTTTATATTACTCTCTATTTTAGTGGAAAAACCTTTAGTATTTTTTTCATTAAGTAAGTCGTAGGATTTTGTATTTAGACAATATAATTAATTCCTACTTTATTGAGTTTAAAAATATGTGTGGGCATTAGATTTTGTTGATACCTTTCCTGCAGTTATGGAGATTTGTCACATGACTTCTTTTACAATAATGAGACAGATTATATTTGTGGCTTCTGAATAGATTATCTTTGCATTCCTAGAATAAAGCTCATTTGGTCAACTTTTATGTTAATATTTTATTTAAAGTTTTTTCTTTTTCTTTTTTGTAATCTATTTTCCTAAGTGAGATTTTGATGTAATCATCATAGAAAGGAATACATTTCCCTCACAAAACAAGGTTTGAAATTTTCCTTTTTTAAATTCTAGTATAGTTTAAGTATCATTGGAGATATCCAATTTTAAAAGATTTGGGAGAATTTCATTGTGAAATCATTTATCTCTGATGTTTTGTTTTGTGTGTGAGTCTATGAATTACTCTATATTTCTTTCTTGGGACTAGACATAATTAACTTTTCTGTCTTTAAGGGGTAACTTATGTTCAGGTATATTTTTTATGAAAAATGTCTACTTTCATTTATGTTTTTAAATTTATTTTCATAGAGTCATATGACAGTGATATCAGTTATTTTTTTTTCTTTTTTATAGTTATTTCCTTCTGGTCATTTTATGCTTTCTCCCTTTTTTCTTGAATAGGTTATGTAGGATTTTGTCTATTTTTTGGATTCTTTTTAGAGAATCAGATTTTAGATGTATTTATTAGTTATTTCTTCACTTAGTATTTTTTTAATCTCAATAATTTCTAATTTTGTTCTTATTAATTTCTTCTTTCTACTTTGAGTTTTTTTTTTTTCTTTTTTATAGACAGAGTTTCACTCTGTTGCCAAGGCTAAAGTGTCATGGCATCATCCTATCTCACAGCAGCAACCTCAAAATCCTGAGTTCAAGTGATCCTTCTGGCTCGGTCTCCTATGTATCTGGGACTACAAACACACACCCTAATGCCTGGGTAATTTTTCAGTATTCAGTAGAGATAGGGTCTTTTTCCTGCTCAGGCTTGTCTCCAACTACTGAGTTTAAGCAATCCTCCTGCCTCCACCTCCTGTGCTGGGATTTCAAGTGTGAACTACTGTGCCTGTTCTATTTTTGTTTTTGTTTTGTTTTTTTATTTTGCTCTTCTAGTTAGGTACTTGATTTATTTTTATCTTTTTTCCTTTTTATTGAGTTAGTATGTAATGTTATAATTATTTCTCTGATAACCGATTAAACTCCATCCCATAAATTCTGAGTGGTTATTAGATGCACTATTAGAGTTAGTTAGGTTTAGAGGATCAAGTGATCTATGTGTTAGAATATTTATGCTTTAATAGAAAGTCAGAGTGCTGGCAAGAAAACTTATAGCAGTTCAAATTAGAGATTATGAGAACCTGAGTCAAAGTGCTGGAGGAAGTAAAGGAGAAGAAGAAATAGGTGTTAATATTTTAGGGGTAGATTTGACAGGATGTAATTATTAATTAGATGAGAGAGGAACAGGGAAGAATAAAAATAATTACTTTGAATTTGGGTTTGAGGTCTGTTATCCAAACTGGAAAATTCAGTCAGGAGAAGAAACAAGTATGAGGACCACAATTTGATAGGTGAGCAATAATAATTTTGGTGGTTTTTTTTGTTTTCTTTTTTTGAGATGGAGCCTCAAGCTATTGCCCTAGGCAGAGTGTGGTAGCATGACAGCTCACTGCAACCTCCAACTCCTGGGCTCAAGCCATTCTCCTGCCTCTGCCTCCCAAGTAGCTGGGACTACAGGCACCTGCCACAACGCCTGGCTGTTTTTTGGTTGTAGCCATCATTGTTGTTTGGTGGGCCGATCTGGATTAGAACCCGCCAGCTCAGGTGTATGTGGCTGGCGCCTTAGCTGCTTAAGCTACAGTCACTGAGCCATAATTTTGGGTTTTTGAGCATGTTGAATTTGAAATGCCTGTAGAACATTCAAGCAGAAACATCTTATTCTAGAGCCCAGGAGACAAGTCTGAAATGGATTTGTGGTTTCAGATGTAATAGCAGAAGTTGTGTGTGATCATGATGAGAGAGGATACCTGAGAAGGGTGAGGTGTAGGAGAACAGATCTTCTCAAGGAGACCACAAGGATACACTTGCAGGATCCTGTTCATGGTGACTCAGATCTTGGGAATTTGTAAACTTAACTTCCTGGAACTTGGAAATTTCCAAGTTTTATGAAATCATGTAGTGCTATAGGGCCTGGAATAGCATCTCCCACTTGATTCAAACTGGCCAATGAGAAAGGTACCTGTGGGGTAGAACTTTTTGACTGTCAATAAAAAGGGAAATATCAAGTCAGATGGGGAGCACGTCCATTTGGAATTCTTCTGTGCCGTAAGCTCCCAGCTGGTGAATAAAGCCCTTCCTCTTATAAATGTGGTGTTTGGGTGGTCATTCTCTCCATTGGGCCTCATCTTCCTGCAACAATGAGGCCATTTAAATCTGTTTGGTGAGAAGTAGAGTCTGGTTAGAAACAAGTCTCCCGACCTTACTGCTAATTTTTCTTTAAAATATGACCCTCATTAGGATCACAAAGTTTGAGAACACAAAGCCAAATGTCATCCTCTTTGAATCTTTTGAGTGAGGATCATCTGTTCAGTGTCTAAAGCTGGGGAACTTACTTTAAATATACTAATTAAATTAGAAAAGAAATAAGACTTAATTGGAGTAATCTCAGAGGAAGCTGTATCCTAAGTCAGTCTTGATTTCTTGATGAATTGGCTTAGTGAGATAATAATGGAAGAGTAAATAGGATTTAAGTTCAAATTCCTCTGGGTTAGTTCTGCTGAGAAATGCTTATTCAAATGCATATTAAGTTAAGGAAGTGAATCACTAAGAGAGATGTGACTTGAGGTTTGAGAACATTAGGGAGGGGTAAGACATGGTGGTGAAAGAACTTTTAATGTTTTGATGTCCTTGGACACATTTTGATTTAGGATTAAATTTCAAAAGAGGTCTTGGCCAATCAGTGACAGAGTGTTTCCTCTGAACTGCCTGGTCTGAAGCCATGGAGTGTAAAGGAATGGCAACACAGCATGGTGAGCAGGCAGTGCAGTGTGACTCCTGTGCCCTGGGGTAGGGGAGGACTGGAAGGCATACTTTTTACTATGGTGCAAAATAGAAGCATCTCTAAATATAAATTTTGGTTGTTGTTGTGGTTATTGTTCCCAATTTTTTTCTTCCTTTAGCATTTTTCATTCTGTTACTGTTTCCTTCTTTCATATGGTAGCCAGAAGAAAGTAATTTTCTTAAACTTTAGTCTTTTTGACTCTTTTGTTTATTTAATAAACACTGGCATTTATATGCTTACTCTTTTATTATCTATTTAATTTCATCTTTAGACTTACCCATAAGGAAGAATTACTAGTGCTGTTTAATATATGAGGAAACCAAATAATAGATTTTTAGTTAACATGGCCAGTGTATTGTATATCTGGAATCTGAATGTATATATTCTGATTTGAAGATAGCTGTTTTACTTGATTGTATTGACCTTTATACATAAAGCAAGTACAAATGAAGAAAAATAAGAGAGTGGAAGGGAAACACATTATTTCAAAGGAGTTTCCAAGAATCAGAAAATGGATTTTGAGCTTCCATAAACTCCGCATTCACTTTTTTCGTTAGAGAACAAAGTTTCTCATATGACTTGTAGCGTATTGTGATTTAGGGAAATAAAGTCACAATTTTCTGTTATAACATAAAAATCTTTAATAGCTTAAAAAAAAGAATACTCTTTGGGCAAGATCAATGAATTTCTTTTAACTTTCTATGTTCTCTTAAAGGGGCCATAACTATGTGTGAAGAGGTGAGGGAACCATAAATCATAGACATTGAAATACTGAAAGTTGTGAACATAAATGTTTCAGTAAATACCAAGTCATATCAAATTGTGCTTTGGAATTCCAAGGTGAAATATAATCCTTTAGTGTGAGGAAAGAAGTCTGTGAGTGAGCAATAGTTAAAGGCGGTCAGCTTGGCTTTTATATTTTGAAGGGTGAGCAAAACATTAAGGCTGTTGTGTGTTAGTCAATTCAGAAACTGCAAGAGAATGGCTGTTCTATGCCAATAAATTGTCCCCTTTTTTCCACTTCGTGCCTTTTTTCTTGTTCGGTGTATATATATTATGTATCTATCACACGTTCAGAAGACTTTTCAACTTGAAAGATTCTGGTTCTGCTGCTTGGATAATACAGAAGACTGTACTGACCACAATATAGGCACATACCAGACACTTGACCCCTAAAAGAGAGTCACAGGCTATGGCATATTTAAACATAGTAAAAAGTGAAGTTAACAGCCAGCATGCTTTTGAACAAATGTGCATTGTTATCACAATTGAAACCACAAGCTGAGTAATAGAACATAGGTGTAACCTAACTGAGAATGTGTGGACATTTAGAACCATGATGTATATTATTATTATTTTTTATTTATATTATGTCTGTGAGGCTTGGGAATCCCTCACTCTCTTTTCTTAATGGAAGTCAGCAACATAAATCTAGCTATAGGGATGGAGCTGGGTGCTAAAGGACCAAGATCCCTCCAGCTGCTGGGACTCCGGAAAGATTTCAGTTGCTGTAACAAGCACCTAAGGACCTGATCTTCCAAAACTATGTCAAACCCGAACTTACCTAAGGAGCTATACACCACAGCCTGAAGAGCTAGACATTTCTGAATGTAAAACAATTTTGGTGGCTATTTATTACTTTATAGAAAACTTAGCTGTAGATAATAGTATGAAGTGATATTGACCAAGCTAGATGTTTCAAGCTTCCTGTAGTTTGAAATAACATGTTTATTCTTCTAAGCTCCCAATTTTTCAGCTCTAGTGCATCCATTTGTTTTTTGTTTATAGGCAATGTAAATTAAGACAACTTAGATATGTTGAATTTTCTCTGCAGACAGTTGAGAATGGTGAATAATTTATTTGTGTGTTCTAATATATGCAGTAATAGTTGGAGTAGTCTGGAGATACCCTTGGTAATTTCCTTCTATTTCTTTTCTATTTCTTTATCTGTAGTCAGCCATAGAAGGCGTCACAGGAAAGAGGAAGAGAGAACACAAGGAGTGTCTTCTGTTGGCGGCATTCCTCTTGTTGTGGAAGGAGCATGTGGTCTGTGGGGATAGTGTAAACTCCTGCAGGGGAAAAGAACCAAAGGTACCACTTGCTCCCATTCAGTATATTTTCTTCTCACACAATTCTGGGATTGCCACTTTCTCTAGGTAAAAGGAAAGGCTGAAGTTATATACCCAATCTCTCTGGTAGTAGAGTGCTCTGACTTCATTTAACACCTATAGCCTATTTCACCATGGATAATATTTATAATTCACTTTAAATATTATACCAGGGAAAATTTTCTTGCTTTCTGGATGTTTGTTTATTTATTTATTTAACACATATTTAAAGGCTTACTTTAAGTATGAAAAGTGCTAGTTTTGGGGGGAGGAGATGAACGATTATAATATATGGTACTTTTCTTCAGGTGTCCATTCACTTAAAGGTGGGAAAAAACACTAAACACTCATAATAATAAATTATACACCAAAAAATGAATTCACAAAGCAGCATTAAATGAATAGAGTGGAAAATGAGTTATGTGAATTCAGAGACAAAGGAGATTTAAGATTTCACTTTAGATGGAAATTATTCTTGAGCAGAAGGATAGTGCTGTGTCTTAGTGGCTCTGTAGGGTTGAATGAGAAGAGAAGACTGAGGCTCCTTCTAAGCTTTTGGAGTGATAGCCAAGCTGTAGAGGCAAAAAGAGCATTGCACAGTCAGGAAAGTATAAGCAGATGAGTTTCAGCAAAGGGGATATCTATAATACTTATTCTTTAGTGTCAGCAGTATTTATAAAGTTCCTACTACTCTATACAAAGTGCTTGATGTATAAAGATGAAAAAGAAGAACATGGTCTCTACTATCAAAGAGGTTATAGTCTGGTGGATGATGTGAGTAATAAGCATGGGAACCCACAAATTTGTGAAATAGTGATAAACTGGGCAGCAATTATTATAAAACATAGGGTTATATGCATAAAAAATGGAAAATAAAAGAACTTTATATGTGTATTGGGGCAAAGAAGAGGCAATGCAATATTGTATAGTCAGTTGACCTTAGTTAAAATCCTAGCTTTGCAAATTTTTTGGCTATAGGAGTTGATAAGTTACCAAACCTTTCTGAGCATAGGTTTCATAGGTTTCCTCCTTTCTTAAGTGGAAATAATACTATCTACCTCATAGGATTGCCATAAAAATGCAATGAAATGACATCATTTATTGTTTAAAATACCTGAACATGCATGATTTTTGGCACAAAGGAGATAATAAACATTAAAACCCATCCTGTGAGTCCAAGGCAGGTAGATTGCTTGAGCTCACGAGATCAAGACCAGCCTGAGCAAGAGTGAGACCTTGTCTCTACTAAAAATAGAAAAACTAGCCAGGCATTGTGGCAGGTGCCTGTAGTCCCAGCTATTTCAGAAGCTGAAGTAAGATGATAGTTTGAGAACAGGAGTTTGAGGTTGCTGTGAGCTATGATGCCATTGCACTCTACCAAGGGCAACAGAGTGAGACTCTGTCATGAACAAACAAGCAAACAAACAAAATCATCCTTCATTCATGGCAAAGTGCCAGAGAAATAAGGAAATATTACTTTTTCTGTTAAGAAAAAGACTCTGAAATCTTTATAATGAATATGAATTAACATGGTAAATTAATGAATCACAGATTGGCTTTTCAACACTAATTATATTTTACTTGCTAGGATGGTGGTGGATTGGCTGATAGACCAGTCTTAGTCAGTAGTCATATAATATGAACAATCTTGTCATAGAGACCAAACAAATACTTATGTGGTCTCTACTAGTCTACTTTAGTAGAGAATATATGTATTATCCACTATTATTTTTGCTGTGATAAGTATATGGTTTTTTGGGCGGAGTGAATATAAGACATTTTTGATAATGATTTGAGGGTGGCAGCTAATTTAGAAGGTGGAGTTTTTGGTTTCATCATAGTAATAACAACACATAAAACCTCCATTATCTCGAAGAAGTTGTTTTCTTTGCTTCGGGCATCACTGAAGCAGGTTCAACTTATTAGGATGTTGAAGTGTTCGTTCTTTTTTAATCAAAGTGGGGTTTTCAAAAATTTGATGGGAAAAATATCACCTTGTCCAACTTGACCTGTCATGTTTCAGTTATATGTTGAAGAAAGCCCAGTATTGTCAGTAGGACACTGAGGTTGGTGGGTGGTTAGTGTTCAAAATAGGATATTGTTTCTGATGCACTTGGAGAGTAACTGTCTGTGAAGAAAAACATTTGTATTTTTCTATGTTGATCTTCATGGTGCCATTATTTTCCTTTGGTGGTATCTGACAGGAAGTTATTGCATCTGGGCAAATGTGGTTCTGCTGTTGTTGGAGATATCAAGAAATTAAAGAGGAAGTTTCATTAAAAAGTGGGGGATCAAGCTAAAGAGCAATGGAACTTCAAGAACTTATGAATCTGGGAGAAGGTTTTATGGTTTCCAATTGGTCTGGACTATGATTCTCAAATTGAATGTCAGAAATCAAAATGGTAAATCAACAAAATATTACCAGAACTATTTTACTTTCAAAAGAAACTCTCATTTGTCCTTCACACAATAAGATCTTAGTCTCTGATGGTGACTAATATTCTGTTTTGATTTAGTTCACATGTAGGCATGATACTTCCTCCTTCCAGAAAGGATTTATGGTAGACGGTGGACATAGATTTGTTTGGCTGTTAACCAGGAAAAGACCACTCAGAACTTCCAACCTATTTTGTGACACTGGATATCAATAATTAGTCATATTCTTATTTCTAGATCTAGTGCTTTTATTTTTATGTCTTTCCTTAATGATTTCCAGCTGTTTCTTGTCCCCTGGCCTCTTCTCTTGGCCTTTCCATTCCATGTGGTCACTAACCACAATCACTGGGCTCAGCAATAGCTTTGTTCTGAGGGAATGAGAAGTGCTCTGAAGAGGACATTGACACTGGATTTAAATGGAAATAAGCAGGTTGCTATTATTGTTTAAACCAAGTACAGTAAAACAGAAAAATAAATGGTTGAAAATAAATGTGAATGAAATATTTTCCTTATAAAAGCTCGTACTTAGACTGACCAATAAAATCTATAATAATTTTACCACTGAAATGCAAATCCTAAAACAAAATACACATGTAAGTATTTTAACTAACCTGTCAAAAAATGGACATAATTTTCCATCAGTAATTGAAAGGTTTTGACCAGGACTCAGTTGTGAATTAGGCATAGGTTAATTTCCACTTACTACCTGATCTGAAGAGTATCAGTTCAAAATGATTGATGAAGCCTGTTCATTTGGACACATAACCTTCTCATACAAGTGTTAAAAGGGGAAGTAGGTAATGATAAGGAGATAAACACATAATGAGGAGAATGTGTGAGTGGGTTTCTTGAACAAGTGAAATATTTTAACAAGTATCTGGAAGGCAGAAAGATGGAGGAGTGATGATTAGAAGAATAGAATTGAGGAAGACAATTCAGCCTAGAAGACAAGCAGAGGGACAGTATATCTCTGTATTTCTAAGTACAGTGATGTGCTACACAATGATGTTTAGGTCAGTGATGGAGCACATACATGGTGGAAGTCCCATAAAATTATGATGTCATACTTTTATTTTCCGCATGTATATTTTTTATGTTTCAATATGTGAGATACCCAAATGCTTACCATTGTGTTAAAAGCAGTTAAACAATTATAATAGCTTCCTATGGTTATCAGAATAAGCAGTTGAACAGAGAATGTAATCATTCAGTACAGTGCTAAGGAGAGCCCTGACCATATGTTGTACATTGCCAGCTTCTCCTTGTGTCCTTACTTGATAAAAAGAGAGTGAACTGGCTCTTTGGCTTCTTCTTACTATGGATAAGGGCACTAATCCCATTTATGAGAACTCTACCCTTATGACCTCATTACTTCTCAAGCATCCTACCTCAAAATTCCAGTTACACTGGGGATTAGAGTTGAACATACTAATTTTGGGAGGGATACCTTTAATAGTACTGTTCTCTATAATCCTTTTGGGTAGTTCTTTCCTTGGGCTTTGAGTTTTCTCACAAATATGTACTGATCAGGATTCACAGGATTGTTTAAGAGAACTCCTTTATAGACATTTGGAACTTTTTCCATAGGCAGTGTCTCTTTTTCAGTACCCTGTTTTGTGACTTTTAGCTACCTTGGCCTCCTTGGACTCTCAATCTCATCATCTCAGCTCAGAAAATCTTGGCTTTGCATGGGTCCCCTCCATGTGTTGCTGACTGAAAAGTCTCAAGGCAATAAGTTCTGGCAGTTGAAGAACTCACCTCATTTTGTTTCCATCTGCTAAGTATCACTGTCCTTTGTTGTTGGATATCAAATGTCTTGAAACTATTGTTTCACATATTTTGGTCAGTTTTTCCTGTTGTTTTAGGTGGGAAGATAAATCTAGGCCTTATTAGATCATTGTGGCTGGAAGCAGAAATCCTTCTATGTTTCTTATTAAATGGTTACAAAAAAGAAATCACTACTGTAATCTTTAGGATCAAAAATCGAAGATCATCAAAAGAGAAAGCACCAGGTCCAGATGGTTCACTGGTAAAATCCACGAACATGTAACAATGAAATTATGCTGATTTTCTACAATCTTTTTCACGATATAGAATCAGAGGGAATACTTCCTAACTCATTCTGTAAGGCTATCATTCAATTTACTCTGTTATCAAATTCTTTCATCACAAAATTCTTAAAATTAAAAGTAATATTATCAGAACTTATAACCCAAATAAAACAGGAAAATAATGTATGTATTATTATTGAGAGTTGTTAAAATTTTTTTGATCATCAATTACTCTACAAAATATTGGATGACAAGGACATAAACTAAACTTTTTATTGACTATTACATTAGGTGCTAGATGATAAAGTCTAGCTTGTTTTATGCTTGAATTTGTATTACTAAAATAATTTTATGGTCTATACTTTTATGATGCAAATGAATTATGGTTCTCCATAGTAATTAGCTTTTTTTAGACCAAACATCTCTATTATATAATATATCCAATATGGGCACCAGAATATTGATAGCAATTTTAACCATGGACTATAATGCCTAGAAGTTATTTATTTATTTTTGCCTAGAAGTTAATTAATTCAGAAATTTAGAAATATGTCTGACTGTCAGAAGATATGAGAATGACTGAAGTCACATTGGAGAATCTAACACAAATTGAAAATTAATTAAGCACATAAGTTCTGACTTTAATTTCTAATTTTTTCTCATCCAGAATAAATAAAAACATTGGCAATATGTGTTCAGGTTTTGTTGATCCTATTCTATTTCCATCCTATTTTCTACTGAGATAGTCTATTTTTTATGTGAGCTGTTGATTATTAATAATGACCTAAGAAAAATTAAGATAATTAAAAATAATGCCTTGATTTTTTTTTACTTCTTTGATACATGTCTTTTAAAGGGATATATTTAGCATTGCTCAAGGTTCATACGAAGTAGAGAATATTTTTCAAAGGTTTATCTATTCCATGCATATTGTATCATTCACAATGTCACTGCCACTAAACATTTAATCAATTTATATTTTTTGTCCTTATTTCTGAGGACAGTTAGTATTGTTTTCAGAGGTTGTTGACAATATTTTAGGGGTATTATGAAATTAAAATAATCCTATATAGCTAAATGAATATAAAATTCAGAGGTTGTACTGGATAATCTAATTTTACAAAATGTATTTCCCATTTAATGGTTATTTTATGTTATCTTATTGTTAGATATATTTTCTTCAACTGATATTTAAAGGCCTGGAATTAGTATATCTCTCCATTCAGATGCCAGTTATGAGTGTAGCCAAACTTAAGGCTTAGTACTTAAACACTTGCCTAAAAGTAGTTTGGTATAAAGCAAATTACACTACCTATACAAACTATGAGTCTTTGAGAAAACATATTTGAACTATATATTTTGGAAATGTAACTTAATAAACAATGGTAGTGGCTAGTGATTTATATAAGCTGAATGATACAGAACAGTTTATTTTGAATCATCTTGAGATGGAAAAACAGGATAATCTCATGCACTTTGAATGAGGAAAGATGGCTGGTGACTTGCTTTGGGTTTGGCAAGTCATGATTCATGAGGTTTCTTAGAGCAGGAAGTTCTTAAACCATATTGCACCTAAGACTCATTGGGAGATTTTTAGAAAGCTAATTACTATGGCTTAATTCAGAGATTATTTTGTAATATTTTTTAGATAATACCTGGGATTATTTTTTTTGATGATTTTATATACAATGTGAAATGCTTAAATCAAACTGATCAACATAAACATCACCTCATTTAATTGTTTTGTGGTAAGACATTTATAATATACTCTTATTATAAGAGTATAATATACTCTTGTTTTGAAATGTGCCCTTGCATTGTGCACATTCAATGAGATCCCATGAGATACCTTCCCTCCAATCTCCCTCCTTCCTCTCCATCTTTTTCACTATATTTGTGTTTTGTTATTCATATGAATGTGTAAGTTATTATATATTGGTTTCATAACAGTATTGAGTACATTGGATACTTTCTTTTCCATTCTTGAGATACATTACTAAGAAGAATATGTTTCAGCACCATCCAGGTAAACATAAAAGTTGAAAAGTCTCCATCTTTTTATGGCTGCACCGTATTCCATGGTGTACATATACGACAATTTGTTAATCCATTCATGGGTTGATGGGCATTTGGCCTGCTTCCACAACTTTGCAATTATGAATTGGGCTGCAGTAAACATTCTGGTGCAAATGTCTTTGTTGCAAAATGATTTTTGTTTATCTGGATAGATACCTAGGAATGAAATTGCAGGATGAAATGGTAGGTCAACTTTTAGTTCCTTGAGATACCTCCATCCTTCTTTCCAAAAAAGGCTGTATTAGTTTGCCATCCCACCAGCAGTGTAGAAGTGTTCCCTTCTATCCACAGCCATGCCAACATCTGCAGTTTTAGGATTTTGTGATGTGGGCTAATCTTACTGGAGTTAGATGATATCTCAAAATAGATTTAATTTGCATTTCTCTGATGATTCAAGATGATGATCATTTTTTTTCCTGTTTGTTGGTCATTTTTCCTGTCATCTTCAGAGAAGTTTCTGTTCAAGTCTCTTGCCTGCAAAGAAATAGGTTTGTTTATTCTTTTCTTATTGATTAATTTGAGTTTTCTGTATATTCTAGTTATCAGACCTTTGTTGGAATGGTAATGTGCAAAAATCTTCTCCCATTCTGAAGGCTGTTTTCTTTACTTGCAGTGCCTTTAGCTGTGCAGAAGCTTTTTAGCTGTATGATATCCCAGGAATATATTTTTGGTATTGCTTCAGGTGCCAGGGGATCATCCTCATAAAATATTTTCCCAGGCCAATATGTTCAAACGTTTTTCCTGCACTCTCTTCTAATATTTTTGTAACTTCATGTCTTAAGTTTAAATATTTTATCCAGGAAGAATCAATTTTTGTTAGTGGTGAAAGGTGAGGGTCCAGTTTCAGTCTTCTACAGGTTGCTAGCCAGTTCACCCAGCACCCTTTGTTAAATAGGAAATCTTTTCTCCAATGTATGTTTTGTTAATCTTTTCAAAGATCAAATGACAATATGTGGCTGGGTTCATTTCTAGAATCTCTATCTTGTTCCATAAACCTACACCTCTATTTTTTTGTGCCAGTACCATGCTGTTTGATCACTATAGATTGTAGTATAACCTGAAGTCTGGTAACGTGATGCCTCCTGATTTGATTTTATTTCTAAGCAATGTATTGGCCATTCAAAGTTTTCTCTGATTTCATATAAAAGAAAGTACTATTTTTTTCAAGTTCTTTAAAGTATGACATTGGTGTTTTGAAGGGATTGCATTAAATTTGTAGATTGCTTTGGGTAGTATGGACATTTTAACAATGTTGTTTCTTTCTAGCCACAAGCGTGATATGTTTTTCCATTTGTTATCATCTTTAGCTATTTCTTTTCTCAGAGTTTCATAGTTCTCTTTATAGAGATCTTTCACGTCCTTTGTCAGGTAAATTCCCAAATATTTCATCTTCTTTGTCCCTACTGTAAAAGGAATAGAGTCCTTGACTATATTTTCAGCTTGACGATTGTTGACATATATAAAAGCTACTGATTTGTAAGCATTGATTTTATATCCTGAGACACTGCTGTATTCCTTGATCACTTCTAACAGTTTTGTAGTTCAGTCCCTGGGGTTTTCCAAGTATAAGATCGTGTCATCTGTGAACAGTGAGATTTTGATCTCCTTTGACCCCATTTGAATACCCTTGATCACCGTCTCTTGCCTGATTGCAATGGCTGGGACTTCTATTACTATCTTCAACAGTAGTGGTGCCAAGGGCATCCTTGTCTACTTCCAGATCTGAGTGGAAATGTTTTCAATTTTATTCCATTTAGTATGATATTGTCTCTGGGTTTGTTGTAGATGGCTTCTATCAGTTTAAGAAATGTGTTATCTAAGCCTATTTTCTTAAGTGTTCTAATCATGAAAGAATGCTGGATATTATCAAAAGCTTTTCTGCATCAATTGATAGAATCATATGGTCCTGTTTTTTATTTTATTTATGTGGTATATTATATTTACACATTTAGTTATGTTTAACCAACCTTGTAACCATAGGATAAAATCAACTTGATCAAGGTATTTTATTTTATTTTATTTTTTGGGGGGACAGAATCTCAACCTGTTGCCCCTTTGTAGAGTGCCATGGCATCACAGTTCACAGCACAGCAACCTCCCACTCTTGGGCTTAAGTGATTCTTTTGCCTCAGAATTCCAAGTAGCTGGGACTACAGGTGTCCACCACAAAGCTTGGCTATTTTTTGGTTATAGTTGTCATTGTTATTTGGAAGGCCTGGGCTGGATTCAAACCCGCCAACTCTGGTGTATGTGGCTGACACTCTAGCTACTTGAGCTACAGGCATGGATCCATGGTGGATAATTTTTTTGTATAATTTTTTTTGTCATTGAATTCTGTTTGCTAGGATCTTATTGAATATTTCTGCATCAGTATTCATTAGCAATATTGGTGTATAGTTTTCCTTCTTTGTGGGTCCTTTCCTCGTTTGTGGTGATATTTGCTTCATGGAATGTGTTGGGGAGGAGTCCTTCTTTTTCTATATTTTGGAAAAGGTTATAAAATATAGGTACCAGTTTCTCTTCAAAGGTGTGGTAGAATCCTGATGTGAAGTCATCTGGTCTCAGACTTTTCATTTTTGGGAGATTTTGTATAGTTGATGATATTTCAGTACTTGTTATAGGCCTATTCAAAATTTCTAATTCTTTCTGGTTGAGTCTAGGAACATGATGTGCTTCCAGGTATTGGTGCATTTCCTCCAGATTATCATATTTCTCAGAATAGAGTTTTTTGTAGTAATAATGAGGATTTTTAAAAATTTCTGTGGTATCTGTTATTTATCCTTTATCATTTCTTTTTTTTTCCATTTTAATTTTTTTTATTATTTTTTATTGAGTTGTAGCTGTGTACAATAATTCAGTCATGGGGTACAGTGTGCAGGCTTCACATACAATCGGAGATATTTTTATCAACCTGATTGATATAACATTCATGATATTATTCATGTTATTATTTATTTTTATTATTTTTATTATTTATTTATTTATTTTGTAGAGACGGAGTCTCAGTTTATGGCCCTCGATAGAGTGCCGTGGCGTCTCACAGCTCACAGCAACCTCCAACTCCTGAGCTCAGGTGATTCTCTTGCCTCAGCCTCCCGAGTAGCTGGGACTACAGGCGTCTGCCACAACGCCCAGCTATTTTTCTGTTTTTGCAGTTCGGCCGACCTCGGGTTTGAACCCGCCACCTTTGGTATATGGGGCTAGCGCCTGTTCAATGAGCCACAGGTGCCGCCCTGGCTTGTGTTTTTTAATCCAATCAGCCAATCTATGCCTCTTCAAGCCATTAACATTAATGAGAGAATAAGTGTGGTAGCGTTCATCTTATTTTGTGAAAGTCTATTGCTTAGTTTTGTCCTTTGCATCATTGTGGAAACTTGGTTTTGTCCTTTAATTTCTGGGTGTTTACTTTGTTGGTGGTCCATTGTGATGGTCAGTGTGTAGAACAGGTTTAAGCATTTCCTATAGAGCTGGTCTTGTTGTGGCAAATTTCCTCATGTTTGCATATCAGTAAAAGATTTGATTTCTCTGTCAATTTTAAAGCTTAGCTTAGTGGGATACAGAATTCTGGGCTGGAAATTGTTCTGTTTAAGTAGATTAAAAGTAGGTGACCATTGTCTTTTGGCTTGAAAAGTTGCATCAGAGAAGTGTGTGGTCACCCTGATGGATTTGCCCCTGTAGGTCAATTGGCGTTTACTCCTGGCAGCTTGCAAGCTCTTTTCTTTTGTCTTGACTTTGGACAGGTTCATCACAATGTGTCATGGAGAATCTCTGTTTGAGTTGAGGCAAGCAGGGGTGCGATATCCCTCTGAAAAGAGTGTGGTGATATTTGGTAAATATTAATTTATAATATTCTCTAGAATGGCTTCCATTCCTCTGGGCATTCTTCTTCCCCTTCTGGGATACCTATAACTCGTATGTTTGAATGCTTCATAAAGTCCCATAATTCTGTCAGTGAATGTTCTGCTTTCTCTCTCTTCTTTTCTGCCTCTTTAAATATCTGAGTTATCTCAAGAGCTTTGTCCTCTACCTCTGAGATTCTTTCTTCTGCATTGTCTAATCTGTTGTTGATACTTTCTATTGCATCTTTTAAGTTCCCTAATTGACTGCTTCAGTTCCTTAATCTCTGCTATAGCCTTTCTGTATTCTTCACATCATTCATCTCTCTTCTTTTTCTTTTTTGTAGAGACAGAGTCTCACTTTATCGCCCTCAGTAGAGTGCCATGGCATCACACAGCTCACAGCAACCAACTCCAGGGCTTAGGCAAGTCTCTTGCCTCAGCCTCCCAAGTAGCTGGGACTAAAGGTGCTCACCACAATGCCCGGCTATTTTTTTGTTGCTGTTTGGCTGGGGCTGGGCTTGAACCCGCCACCCTCTGTATATGGGGCCAGTGCCCTACTCACTGAATCACAGGCACTGCCCACATCATTCATCTCTTATTTGATTCTGTTTTTGGATTTCTTTTGGTATTTTCCACTTTCTCAACAATTTCCTTCCTTGTTTTTTGATTGTTTTCCACTTTCTCAGGAATTTCCTTCATTGTTTTCATCATCTATATTTTTGTTACCCTTCTGTCATTTCTACCATTTCTTTATCAGTGGATTCCTTTGTAGTAGCTACTTCACCGTCCCTAGAAGGGGTTGCTTTGGACTGATATTTCGTATTGCCAGGATTTTTCTGCAGATTCTTCCTCATGAGTGTTTTCTTTTATCTGTTTCCTTGCTCTAATTTTCCTTTCACTTCCTCTTGCTCTTTGAGTTACTGTACCTCTGGCCTAAAGTTTTGATGAGTCTTTGTAGTTCAGGACCAAAATGATGAGAAGATTGAAGAGCAAGAAGGAAAAAAAATATTTAAAAAAGAAAGAAAAAAGAGAAAGGCAAGGGGAATAATTATAAAAAGAAGAGAGGCACAGAAAGAGGGAGACAGGAGTAATATAGGTGTATAGTAGGGTACTTTGACCCAACCTTAAGACCGCCAACTTCTGGGGGTGCTAGGTTGGGTAGTTCCCTTGAGGTCAGAAGCTCTTTTCTGACGTGTTCATACAAATTACAGTACCTCCACCAAGTAGAGAGGAAAGAGAAAAATACTGTAAATCAAACCAAAACAAACAAACAAAAAACCTTATGGGATAAAATTGGGGGGGGGGGAAACAAATAATAGGGGCAGAAACACTAGCAAAAATAAAGTTCTAATTATTAAAGAAGCCAACAATGGAAAATTGTATTTAAACTAGAAAAATGAAGAAGGAAAAATAAAAAGAGAAAAAGAAGAATCTGGATGAAAAATGTTAAAATTAAGAAAAGAAAAAAAAAATCCAAAGCCAAAGAACAGAACAGTATATATATCTTGCTGAATATTGTTCGGGCAACAGGTGATCTTCTGAGGTATGAGATGTTGATCACAGTGCTGATACAGCTGTACAAGATGGAGATTGGAGCCCCTGCTGATTTCTCAGACCCCATAGGCTTGAGAGCCTAAATGTCTCCTCTGCCCATTTAAAAGACACTTTAAACTGTTGACCTTGGCTAAGCAGAAACTTTCCCAGGAAAGCACTTATCTCTGGGATCTCTGTTGAAGTGGCTGCCTGCTTATCCCGTGCTCCAAAACCAGTCTTACTCTATGTCCCTGAGGGCCAAGGCTGTAATCTGTCAAACACTGAGATCTCTCCTCTTCCCAGCATCAGTTCCCACCTTTGGTCTGCTCAGTCACTAGATTACTCGCCCAAAGTCTCCAGGCCAATCCCCCGTGCTGTGACCCTGAGGGTGGTACCCACAGGGTTGTTCTCCCACAGTGGCTGTGTGGGTGGCCCACAGCTGAACAATATTAGCTCATTTCCAGCTCAGTGGCTCAGTCCAGGGCCCTGGATGACGCCCAGCATCGTCTACACTCTTGCCCAAGATCTCCCAAGGCAGTTCAGTCGAGTCCCCAAGTCCACAAAAACCAAACAAAACAGCCCACAGGTCAGGCCTTTCCTGCTTGCAGTCTCACTGCTGCTATAGTTATTGCTGCAGGTGGCCTCATACTGAACACATGCACCTACCACTTGCCAGTTTTCCACTGCTTTTGTCCTTCTCATAGGGTCCAGAAGTCTCTTGCTGTCTCCCTGTGTCCCCAAAGGGATGTTTCTGGGCAGCTCTCAACAGCCAGAGATGCCTGGAGTCTTCTCTCCCCAATCTCACCTTGCCTGGTTGCACAGAAGCTGTTACTCAGCCGCCATCTTGCTCCCAAGGCCAGAACTTGCATTTTTTAACAAGTTCCAGAAATGATTCTGATATTCCTAGTCTTAGGACGACACCCTGAGCAGCACTGAACTAAATAACAGCCAAATGTCTAACAAAAGGAAAATAACTAAGCAAACTAGCATTTAAACACGATATAAATACAGGTACTAAAATGATAATATGCGTATTAGTATAGAATACTAAAATCAAATCTATTAGTCTTTAATATACACATATTTTTTCTGTTTGTAATCAGTATTCTTTTACTGTCTTCTACTGTCTTAATGTTTTCATATAAGATAATTTTCTTACACAGATTTCTAGATAGTAAGATATTAATAATTCAGAACAAACCAAACTGTGAATGTACATGCCCCCACGTTACTCATGAAGACAGCAGTAATCCATTGCCACTGCTTTCCCCCATGGATTCTCCAATAAGGAGGACATCATTGTAACATTTGGAGCCATTTCTGAAAGGGATCTTATATAGAAATAGTTTTAAAATGGTTGTTGGTTTTCTGAATGAATAAATGAATGATAAAAGTTTGGTTCACTCATATCACCAACTACCCAGTGACTCGTCATCCAGTTATCAGGTATGCCAGAAGCCATGGTTACTTGGCTAGTCTTTGCATTCTCATCAAACATGTCAGCAGTGACAAAGGCAACTGGCAAGATAATTTTCACACCATTTGTCTCAGCTTTGGACCTTAGATCTTTGATGATATCTGGTTCTTACTCAGGCAGGTCTTGATATCCTGGTTTCAAGTGATCCTCCCACCTCATCCTCTCAAACGGCTTGGATTATAGATATGAACCACTGTACCTGACTGACATGGTTGTTTTTCACCAAAAAAGTCTTTTTGTGACCTCAAAATAACTTCTATATATATATATATATATATATATGTATATATATGTATATGTGTATATATATAGCAGTGTGTGTGTGTACATATATGCACACATGTGGGTAGTTTCTACTTTAGATTTGCGTAGTCCATAATTTTGATGCTGTTTTAAGCATTATAACTACCTTATCAGCATGCTCATTAAAGGTCAGAGTAGATTCAGTTTATGCTTACCAACTGCTTATGCTTACCATGTTAGGAAGAAGTCTGTAGTGGGAGGAACAAAGTGAGATGAGTAACCAGTTCTGGTCTTCTGCAAAATTTGAGTGGTTTCTGCCAGTCTTTCTACAGGGAAAAGTAATCCTTAATTGACTTTTGCATTACACATCTTCTGTGTGTTGGAAGTTAGCTCTCTATTTATTTATTACTCAGTGTTTTTGTTTTGCAAAATATGAAGTTAGAAGTTAGCCATAGAACAGTTAACATTGTCTTTGTGTCTTTGATCAGAGTGGGCACAGCTTGAGTCAGACATGGAATTCATGTCAGTTCTCTTAATATCTTTTTTTTTTTTTTTTTTGCAGTTTTGGCTGGGGCCAGGCTTGAACCCGCCACCCCTGGTATATGGGGCCAGCACCCTACTCCTTGAGCCACAGGCGCTGCCCCTCTTAATATCTTTCTAAACGTGGATTGTAATAGTAGATCAAGGAACTTGAGATATGTGGGTGATTATGAAAATTTTGAGATACAGAAAAATCAAG
>CAUYRH010010978.1:0-19143 GCA_963574655.1 Perodicticus potto | reverse complement strand
AATACAAAATATAATGAACATTATTTGTTAAAGATGCTGTATTACACTGGGCACCAAATATCCACTGTAATGGGTGTCTTTGTAATGGGTGACCTACGTTCATTGTCTGGTCAGTAACCTTGTGTAGCTCTCAGAGGTACTAGGCCTGTGGGATCTCCAGGTCACAATAGTACAGATTCATTCCAGATCATCTCGGTGCTCAGAAATGTAACTAAAGTTTAATCAATGGTGCCACCCAAGAACTTCATATTTTATTTTGGAAATAAAATATTAACATTGGCTAGCACAATGTTATCTCCCTTTCTATTTTATTCCTTACCATGAGTTTCATGATCCTTTAATGAATCAAAGGCAGATGCTGTGGCAAATGTCCTTCTGAACATTGTTCTATGACTGACAATCAAGCAAGGTCCCAATTTACTATCTTATAAAAAGGATAGAGGATAAGGATTGTAGTGGATTCCCTTAGGTGACATACAGGCTTCACTCTTCTGTTACTGTTTGGGTAAGATGAGTTTTATACTTTTTAGCCCAATTTATTTAGCATAATGTCCTCCAGATTCATCCATGTTGCCAACAAATGGTAGAATTCCTTCTTTTTAAAAGTTGAATAATACTCCATTGTATATAAATGCCACATTTTATTTTCCATCAATCTGTTTTTTTCCCCATATCTTCACTATTGTAAATGGTGCAGTGATAAACATGGAGGTGGAGATATCTCTGTGGTCTCAATTTCAGTTCTGCTGATTATATACCTAGAAGGGGGATGCCTGGGTCATATAGTAGTTTTATTTTTAATTTGGGGGTACTCTCCATAGGATTCTATAGCTGCTACACTATTTTACATTCCCACCCACAGTTATAAGAATTAAAATTTCTTTACAATGCAGCTTAATTGTATGAACATTTAATATTGCTTGGTTCCACTTGCAGGACGTATTTAAAATAGTCAAGCTCATAGAAACAGAGAATACAATAGTGGTTGCATGTTCCGGCAAATGGGAAATATAAGGAGTTGCTATTGATAGGGTACTAAGTCTCAATTATAAAAAATGAGTAAGTTCTAGAGATGTGTGTATTACACTACCTACAGTTAATAGTATGGTTTTATCCATGTCAACATTTGTTAAGAGAGCACATCTAATAAAAAGTGTTGTGCAAACAGACACAAGTAGAGTTTGGAAGTGTTAGATTTGTCTATCAGCTTAATTGTGGTGATTGTATCATGGGTATTATGTATGTCTGCCAACTTGGAATAATTGAAAGAATCATAATTCAGTTTTAAAGAGTTTATTCAAGTGAAAATCTGGGAATGACCAACCCAGAAGACACAGACTCATAGAAATGGGATTAGTTTTATGAGGTTAAAAGTTAAGTTCTGGTTTATATTTGCAGAAAACAAAGTTTAACAAAACAATGTAGATAAAGAAGAAGGATAATCTATAATCAGAGCAACAAAGCTAAAGCTATAGCTTTTTAGGTTACAGCTGCCTAGGTCATAGCTGCCCTTCACATGACTTGGGCCCAATAATCAGATTCCTTTAACACTTACAATAATTTAAAGTTCTGACAGGTTAGATTTTTAACTACTCATTTTTACATGTCTAAACTCATCAAATTGTATGCATTAATTAAATAACAATATGAGTAAAGTCAATTGTTGCAACAAGCTACTGAAAAAAAATGCCAGGATTGTACCAGTTCTTAGCTATAGGCGCATACAATGGCCTTTTGAGTCACTCTTTAATCCCCCAAATAGGCTGCTTGTAATTAGTAATGACCAACCCGACCAACCCATTATCCCTGGCAGCCTCCCAGGTTCTACCAGAATGTCACATGTACCTGGGACTACCTAATTCCCCTATGTACTGTGAGGACTAATTTCTCACAGAACACCTATTACTTATTTGGGACATGTTAGGATTCCATAGAATCTCATTTATAAATCTATTTCTTTGGGCATTTTCTAGACTCTCATTGTTGACTTAATTTTTAACTGATAAAAAATAAAATAATATGTACACTTTATGTTTTCACCAAGAGTGTATGAGAGTCCCCTTTTTTTATATCCTCACAAGATTCATTATTTCCTCTCTTTTGGATAAAGGCTTTTTTACTGGGGCAAGATTATATCTCAAAGTTTTAATGTGTATTTCTCTGATGATTAGTGATATTGAATATTTTTTCATATAACTGTTGGACACTTGTAGGTCTTATTTTAAAAAATATCTATTTAAATATTCTGCCCATTATTTAATTAAATTATTTAGTTTTCTTTTTCCTATTGGATTTTTTGAGTTCCTTATGTATTTTGTTTTTTCAGTGGGTGAAAAAATACAGTTAGATAGAAGAAATAAGATCTAGTAGTCAGTAGCAAAAAAGGGTGATTATAGTTAACAATAATTTATTGTATATTTTAAAATAAAGTAAAAGAGTGGAACTGGAATGCTCCTACTACAAAGAAATGATAAATGTTTGATATAATGAATGTCCTAATTACTCCGGTTTGATCATTACACATTGTATGCTTGTATCAAAATATCACAGGTACAACTATTATGTGTCCATAATAATTAAAAATAAATAATCAAATACATAAATAAGTGAATAAATAAAACATACAGGCAGCTATATACTTGATTTGAGGCAGCATAAAACTTTAGGCTAAAATGTAATTCCTTATATACTAGTAGCTCTTTTGATAAACATTTAACTATAGTCCAGAAAGAAGGAGGAAAGAGAAGGGGGGGAGGAGGGAGGCCGGGAGGAGGGAGGGTATTTGGGGGGATCCAACCTAATATGCGTGATGCAATGATACATTTCTATACTATTAAGAATAGAGTCTGAATGTTTTGCCACAACAAATAAAATCAGCACATTGTACCCCATAAATGCATTAATGTATACAGTTACGATTTAATAAAGAAAAAAAGAAGAAAGAAATTGGAAATTACTATTATTACTATTGTTATTTAATTTGCAAAAACTTTAGAACTATATTTTGCAAAACTTTGAACTGTCTACAGCTCACCCTTCTGAATTACCCGATTCCAGACTTTTGCTGTCTTTGAGATGTTTTTGAATTGGAATTTGCACAAAGAAGATCAATATACAAATTTTGCCCTATTTAGCAGAGGCTTAATTGAATTCCTCCTTCCACACTGTAGAAAACCTAATTTTGCCTCCATGTATGTACATATTTACATCAGTATACCTAATCTACAAATGTATCTGCTATTTTTAGATTTCTTTTTGAACAAAATATGACGTGTGCTGGTATCCTTCATTAAACAAGCTAAATATAATCATTAATGAGTTAATTTCATATATTTTTCTGGAAAATTCTATTTTGTTAAAATTATCTGTTAACAAATAGAAGGCTTCCTTTACTACTATCTTGTAATCCATTTAAAAAATATAAATTAAATGACATAATGTATGTGAAACTATTCTGCGAACTCTTTGCAAACATAAATAGAGTTATTACAGTAACAAATTAAAGAGATATGAGAAATGTATTATTGGAGAAAAATTTAGTATTTTCACTAAAAAGGAAATTGACAGTTTTATTTTCTGTCAGTGAATTCAAGAATACTGAAAATAACAGGAAATGCTGATCAGAGTTAAGAAAACATATCATTGACAGAGTGATAAATCGTTTAACGGAAACCAGCCCGGATCACAGGAGTACAAGCACATCTGACAAAACTGATAGCATTTTGCTTGATAAAATAATACAGTTGTCAGAGAAAATTGGGGGCATAATTTTCCCACAGTACAAATTGTTCCCTAAATGACCAGATAGAAAACTAATCTACAAGGTCAACCGTTCTTGAGGGATGTGAAAGACAGCTCCTTGGATAAAGAACTGTCTCAAAGAATGAGGACAAATGATAACAAGAGAAGAAAAATCTCAGTGAGGATGGAGGTGACAAGAACGATACGTCAGGGAGACACTTCATTTCCAATTGTAGAAAGTTAAGGCACCAGTGATATAAAAGGCAGAATACTCAACAAAATAAACAAGGGTTCATATGAAAAAAACAGTGTAAAGTGAGCAATTTCTTCAAGGATTAAGGTCAGTATTTTTCAAAGAGTTACTAAAACTATGTTGAACAACGATTTCCTTAGTGATTTATTTAAATATTACCTGTTGTAATAACAGTAGGATAACTTGACACTGACAAGAATGGAAAATAGAACATTATTCTACAAGGCTATAACGTTAAAATTTTTAAAAAGAAAAAATATTTTGCATATGTAGTATGTGCACACACTCACAACATAATAATATCTATACATTTTCTAATGTCCTTTACTTTTTCACTTAAACCAGGAGAGCTGAAGGCATATCACCATCTAAAATCTCAAGAAAAATGCAGGCTGGGCACAGGGGCTCACAGCTGTAACCTTGGCACTCAGGAAGGCGGAGGTGGGTGGATTGCTTGAGCTTAAGAGTTCAAGACCAGGCTAAACAAGAGAGAGATTTAGAAAATAGATAAATTAGCAAAAAAATAAAAACACACACACACACAAAAAAAAACAAAAAATAGAAAAATTAGCCCAGTGTTGCAGCGAGTACTTGCAGTCCAGCTACTGGGGAGGCTGAGACAAGAAGATCCCTTGAGCCCAAGAGTTTGACATTGCTGTATGTCGGGAACCAGGACTGACCAGGTCTCCGGCCCAGGACTATCTAATTGTCCAGATGTGGACCACTGTACTACCTTACTTGGGATCATCTCCCCTTAGGAGCCAGGGGGCAATTCACCTTAGCAGGAGAGAGAGAGTGAAACAATCTTAGCAGGAGAAGGAATCCCAGCAGTCATCTTAGAGCAGGAGGAGCAAAAGATTCAGAGTGAACGAGTCTGTGTAAGAATGACCCCGGACTAACCGCTCTGCAGCTACTTATATAAATGTAGTCCCGTGTCTATTTGCACCACAGTGGTGGAGACTGCCAAGCACTGATGTTCTCTTCTCGCTCGCGTGCTCTCAGGTTAAGGAGGGCCGAATTCCTGCCTCATGCCCTTATCCAGGTGTTACCGAGATGTTATATCACAGGTGTTTCTCATAGTTACAGAGAGTTCAAGGCTTCACTCTGGCTGTTCCTCTCCTGAGAGTTATATGGTCTGCCAGAGCTGTGAGCTATGATGCCATGGAACTCTACCCAGGGTGACAGAGAGAGACTCTGCCTCAGAAAAAGAAAAAAACTTTGTAAAAATTGCTTATTTATTTTGGCAGATCAGACATAGTAATAAAAAATAGTTCTAAATGGTCTTCATAGTTGTAAAAATGAGCAACCAAATTGAAATGGCTATACAATCTCAGTGTCTCAGTTTTTAAGGAGAGAATTTCAGCATGTAAAAATGTCTTTTCTTAGCCGATTATAAGGTATTTCAAGCAATTTGATAAGAGAACAGACACGAATTGTAGATTCATACCAGAACTAAAAAAGAAACATCTCTAATAGGTAGAGAAGAAAGTGATAAGTCAGGATATGAACTGCAGAAATAATATTACATAATCTTTTCCAATTGACTTATTTTGTTTTCCTAAGCATAATGCATGAACAGTATTAAAATATAGCATACTATATAAAACAAAAGGTTTTTAAAGATTGAATATTTGATTCTTAGGTCCTCCTGGTAAAGCAAAAATGAATATTTAGATCTCAACCTGTCACATAAGAGGGGTCTGATAATTAAGTTTGAAGACTTGCCATTATGTGCTTACATTGACAGCACTATACAAACAACTCAGGAAAGTTTCATAACCTTGGTGTTTCAGTGGCACACGGCTGTGTTCATGTCTACCTGTGTCAGTGTCTTGCTGAGTTGTTTTTATTATTGTTGTGTGTTTTTGTACCATCACAAGAATATTGGAGCTTGATTCAGAGCAACAAACAAACATTAAATTTCTTGTTAAACTTGGCAAGAATGGAAGTGAAATCAGGGACTATTGTTCAAATTTACGGCGATAATGCCATAAAGGAAACTGCAGTGTACAAATAAATCAAACATTGCTCTAAGGAGAGAGAAAGTGTCACTGATGAAGAGAGGTCAGGGAGGCTAGTAATGAGGAGAACTGATGAAAACATTGCAAAAATTCAGTTAACTGTGTGTAAAAATCATTGACTGGCAAATAAGCATCATTAGAAAAAAAGTAAACTCTTAACTGAAAATCTTGGCATAAGAAGTGTGTGTGCAAAAATGGTCCTAAAGGAGCCTATGGATGAACAAATACAAAGGAGAGTCTACATTTGCCACCAACTTTTGGAAAGCCAAAGTGATGTTTTGGACTATATCATCACTGATGCTGAAACATGGCTGTAACAATATGACCCTGAAACAAAACATCAAAGTGCACAATGGCTGGAAGTTAATTGATTCTCCATGACCAAAAAAGTTCTATCAGTTCCAAATCAAACTTAAACCGATGTTTCTAAATGTTTTTTGATATTTTAGGGATTGTTTGTTACGAATTTGTACCAACTGGACAAACAGCCAAGCTTAATAGTTAGAAGTGTTGAAAAGACTGTGTGAAAAAGTTAGAAGAAACAACCTGAACTTTTCACCAGTAACTCATGGCTGTTACATCACAACTCTTCACCCACTCACACTCATGGGAGTTTCCTTGCCAGGTCCTTGGTCTTGGAAATAGAAGGAATTCATGGACCCCAAGTGAAAACAAAACATTTTATTATAGACAAAAGAAAGAGGAAAGTAAAGCCTCTGGCACAGCAGTAGAGGGGCTTCTGAGAGGTTTGCCACCAAAAGGTTATAATTTGGCTTCTGATATACAGTTTGTAATCATATCTCCTTCCCTGAAGGAAGAGGGGCTGGGGGAAATGGAATATATGTCTAAAATATATGTCACAGCTGTTGGAGCCAAAGGTCTGTAGGAAGAAGTTAATTTTCAAGCTGTCATTGTGTAGGAATATAGTCATGTTTGGGGCATTCCTCCCTTCCTGGGAGAGTTGGCTCAGATGGAGCATTGAACAAACGTGTTTATGAGACTGCTTAGGCCCAGGAAATGTGGTCTGCGTCCAGTGGGGGGAAAATGCGTCAACATGACACTGTCCATGAGGGAGTTTTTAGCCAGTAAACAAATAACTGTATTGGAAAACCCTCCCTGCTTACCTGATCTGGCCTCCTATGATGTCTTCTTTACTCAACGATAAATAAAACTTTTATGACATTCATGACATCAAAAGTAATCTCACAACAGCTACAATGTCCATTCCAGAGAAAGCTTTCCAAAATTGTTTTGAAGGGTGGACTAGGCTCTCACTTAGGTGCATAGCTTCCTAAGGAGAGTACTTCATGGGTGACCATCGTGATATTCTGCAATAAGGAATGTAGCCCTTTTTCCAGTATGAGTTCTCAAACTTAATTGTCAGATGTCGTAAGTAATATTCATTTCATTATGTATTAGTTTGTTTGATTTAAAAATTAAAGAGACAGCATTGTACTAATCACACCTATAGGCATTTTTAACATAAAACACTTCAGCTTTTAGAATATTTTATTGGTAACCCAGATATAGATTATTTCATCTAGAGAAAGATGAAGGGAACTAACAATTTTACTTTTCTTCACATTCTGGCAATGATAGATGGGGTATATATTGATCAAAAAAATAATATTTTCTGTCAAGGTGTTCATGGAACATGGAAGGGTAATGCTCATAAAAAGTATAATGAAAATGTCTATTTATGTCTGTAGGTTATTTAAGGAATTAAGAAAAATTTTTACATATTAGGCCTGTTTTGATACTCATAACTTAGTAAGTCGTGTAAAAACATCGACCAGTGGTAAACTGAGACATCAAGTTATTAATTGATCATAGACTGAGCAAGGTCCTAAACCTCAGTGTCTTGATTTTAAATCTAAGATTAATTCCACTGCCACCAAAATCCAGTTAGGCCAATAGTGACGTCCTCTTCACTATCCCAGAGGGGCTATATATATTTAAGTGATGCTGACATTTGAAAATATGCAGACAAACCGTTCTGTGTGAAAATAAACTCCATATACTAATGGTTCAAATGGAAAATACATTTCTAAAATCATTGAAGATCCGTTTTATGGCTTGTCTGTAGGTTCTACACATTTACAAGTCCCCACAGACCTACTTTAAATTGTTGCCTCTAAATATAATATACAACTCACCACACATGAGCTTTAAGGATCACTTCTTGAATGATTTCAAGATGGTACATTTTATTCCTGACAGCTCACATAAATATTCACAATAAAAGTATTTCAGTAAATTAAATTAGAAGTATCTAGGGCCCTAATATTTTAGGTTATGGATTCAAGGAAAATTCCAAATGTGTCAAGGAAACCATCATGAGGACTAAAAGTCAGGGGAATGGTAACTCTCTCCTGTTTGGTAAGCTGCTATTTGGTTCTCACAAAATGTGGGAAAATGACAGCAAACTGTATTACTCAAAGAATATCTTAATACAATAATATCTAGGTTGTTCATTTTTTGTATAAAATAACCCAAAATTTATTAATATAATAAACAAGGCATTGTAACAATTTGATTGGTTTCATTTACTTCAGGATGTATCTGAACCTTTACCACATTACATGTACATGGTGGAAGAGAATAAATTGTGTTCTCTAAACTTTTGAGAAGTCAAAGATACTGTTGTTGTTCTCCACTAAAACTTTGTAAGACCTCCCTTCATTTGGAACATACTTTGAGGAATGCCTAATATGGCATTGTTTCAGTCTATATTCCTTAGACTTGGATTCCTAAGATTTAGCCCCAAGGGCAATGATTGGATGTTTAGTGGCTTACTCTGTTAGTAAATGACAACTAGGAAAAACTAAAAAACAAACAAATAAATAAAAAATAACATATTAATAGAGCTCAGCTATAGTTCTAGCTCTGACATCATCTACTATTATTACCCTGTGCAAACAATTTAAATTGTCTAATCCTCAGTTTTACCATCTGTAAAATACAAGGTAGAATTTGTTAATAGTAATCTTATTTTCTCAAGTGACTAGCATCTGACCTTTTATATTCACTGTAAAAATTTTCATTTGAAAAAAAAATTTTTCATTTGATTGAGGCATAACCCCTAATATTACTCTGAAAACTATTTCTAACTTCCCACCACACAGGACAGAAGACTACTGTCCACCGAGGTTGCATTTACACCAGCCCTGGTCCAAAAGGGAATCCTCTGCCCCCATTGTAAAAACCTGAATTCCAGCTGGCTCCACCATAGGCTGGATAAAATGACCTGTGCCTCAGAATAAATTTAAAAGGCAGTTAGGCCTCAAAGACTGCAGTCCTTGGCCACGTCCTGTTGTAGTGGGTTTGGAACTGGCACACTTGAGGTGCGTGTAGCCTAGTGAGATGACAGCAAGAAAGTGCAGCTCAGGGAAAGACTGTTTATCCTGTAAGAAAGGATTGAGAGGAGCACGAAGGACTTTGTCCTGCAACTTAGGTCTAGCTTAGCCACCGTAAAATAAATTGCCAAGCAGTCCTTAAAAACGGTCACAAAACAATCCAGGTAGTAGGGTTGATGTAGTGGAGAGGGTCAGCAACATGCAAAAACAAATGATTCCAGGTCTTACCTCCTAGACAGTGCTAATGGACTCACCCTGGGCTAGAAAGGAACCTTTTGTTTTAAGAGAAGGACCCAGTTTAGCAAGTTTTATAACCTAATTACAGCGCCCTGGGACCTTGGATGAACATCAGCTGTAGCCAAACAATGGTAGGGCCTGGAAGTCTAGAGCAATGCTGGCTCTAGGTACGACCCAGAGAAGTCCCAGCTATGGTGGCTATGGGCATATTCATCATCCCTCCACCAACTCTGGGCAGCCCAGCACAGACTGCTTCTGTTTGGGTGTAAGTGAGAAGAAAAGGAGAGATTTTCTGCTAAGCCAGAGAATTCTCCTATATCTTAAGAAAAAAAACAATGAAAAAGAGCAATGAATGAAAAGTTGGCTTTTTGAAGAGATAAATTAAATTGGAAAACTTTTAGGCAGACTAAGAAAAGAGAAGACCCAAATAAATAAAATCAGAGATGAAAAAGGAGACATTGAAACCAATACTACAGAAAATCAAAGTATCATTAGAGACTACCATGAGCAAATATATGCCAATAAATTGGAAAACTTAGATGATATGAGTAAATCCCTAGACAATGACAACCTAACACAATTGAACCGTGAAGAAACCTCAAACCTGAATAAACCACTAAGAAGTAATAAGATAGAAGCAATAATAAAATGTCTCACATTAAAGAAAATCCTAAGACCTGATGGTTATGTTGCTAAATTCTACCATTTAAAGAAGAACTAATACCAATACTTCTCAAACCATACAAGAAAGTTGAGGAGAAGGAATACTCCCACTCTCACTTTATAAGGCAATTATTGTTGTGAAACCAAAATCAGACAAATATACAACAAAAATAGGAAAGTATAGGCTAATTATCTCTGATAAGGTTAGATAAACCAATCCTCTACTAAATACTAGCAAACTAAATTCAACAATACTTTTAAAAAGACAATTTATTGTGAGGTGCCTGTAGCTCAAAGGAGTAGGGTGCTGGCACCATATGCCAGAGGTGGCAGGTTCAAACCCAGCCCTGGCCAAAAAAAGAAAAAAAAAAGACAATTTGTCATGATCAAGTGGGATTCATCCCAGGGATACAAGGATGGCTCACCATACCAAAAACAATCAATGTGATATATCATATTAACAGAACAAGGGAAAAAAATTCATATGATCATTTCAATTGTTGCTGGAAAAGCATATGATAAAATTCATGTTGAAAACTCTGAACGAATTAGACATAGAAGAAACTTACTTCAATGTGATAAAAGTCGTATATGACAGACCCATAGCTAGTATCATACTAAATGGGGAAAAACTCAAAGTCCTTCCCCTAACATATGGAAAATATAAAAATACCCACTCCCAGTACTGTTATTCAAAATAGTACTGGAAGTTCTATTTAGAGCAATCAAATAAGAGAAAGAAAGAACATTCAAATTAGAAAGGAAGAATTCAAACTATCCTTGTTGGCAGATGATATGAACTTAGATCTAAAGAAACCTAAATTTTCCATCCAAAAACTGTTAGACTGATAAACAAATCCAATGAAGCTGCAAGATATGTATCAGTAGCATTTTTGTTGTTTCCTAATATCAAACAATCTGGAGAAAGAAACTAAAATGCAATTCTATTTACAATAGCTACAAATAAAATAAAATACAAAGGATGAACTTAATCTAAGCAGTGAAAGATCTCTATAAAACATTGATGAAAGAAATTGAAAAGGACACAAAAATTTGGGAAGATATCCCATTGATACCGGAATTTTAGGCTCTTGGTCTCGGCAATTCGAAGAAGGAATTGATGGACCACAATAGTGGTGGTAAGTTAGGATTTATTTACAGGAAAGAATTATAAGTAGAGGAAGAACTAAATCTTTAGGCAAGAGGACCCAGGAGGGGAGCAAACTCTCTTGCTCCCTCTCTGAGGTTCAGCCGAGATCTGCCTCTGGAGGGAAACAGGCAGCTCTTCCTGTTCCCTCTCCAAGGTCTAGCCGAGGTCTGCCTCTGGAGGGGAGCAGGCAGCTCTTCCTGCTCCCTCTCCGAGGTCTAGCCGAGGTCTGCCTCTGGAGGGGAGCAGGCAGCTCTTCCTGCTCCCTCTCCGAGTTCTAGCCGAGGTCTGCCTCTGGAAGGGAGCAGGCAGCTCTTCCTGCTCCCTCTCCGAGGTCTAGCCAAGGTCTGCCTCTGGAGGGGAGCAGGCAGCTCTTCCTGCTCCCTCTCCGAGGTCCCACCGAGATCTGCTTCTTAGCTGTTCTCTTTGAAGTCCTGCTGAAAATCTGCCGCAGAGCTCTCTGCTCAGGGGTTTATATAGTCCCAGGGACTTGTTTTGCCGGAACTTCCTACGGGCGGGTCTTCATCAGTTACAGCCAGCTGTCCAATGGAGACCTGGGCCCTTGAGACTGACATGATATTGACCAATTACATTTGCACGTGGAGCAGACAGCAAGGCGCCAGTGTCTTCCGCACAGGCCCCGCCCTTTCGCAAGCTGGTTTCTCCATCTGCCACAGCATCAGCACCGCCAGGGCCAAGGCAGCGGTTGTAGAGCTGCTTTGTCCTGCATCATCATCATGTATTGAAAGAATCAATATACTTAAAAAGTTCATATGACCCAAAGAAATCCACAGATTTAATGCAGTCCCTATCAAATATTAATCATATTCTTTGCAGAAACAGAAGATAGAATTATTAAATTTATGTAGAATAACAAAAGACCCCGAATAGCTAAACCCACCCTGTGGGCCAGAAATGGATAAAAGAATGAAGGAGTCATGTTTCCTGAATTCAAATTATACTTCAGAGTTATAGTAACCAAAACAGCATTGTACTAAAACACAAATGTCACATAGACCAGTGGAACAAAATGGAGAACTCATAAATAAATCCACACATCTATAGTTAACTCATATTCAACAAAGTTTCCAAGAACAGTCAAGAACAGTTGAGGAAAGGACATTCTCTTTGATAAATTGTTTTGAGAGTACTATGTAGTAGATCTGCATATGTAGAAAAATGAAATTAGACCCCTATATCTTGTCACGTACAAAAATAAAATCAAAATAGTTTAAATGTAAGACCTGGAACTATGAAACTACTAAAAGAAACCTTTGGAGAAACACTTCAAGGACATCAGGCAGGGTAAAGATTTCTTGAAAAATAATCTCAAAAGGACAGGCAACCAAAGCAAAATGGACAAGTGAGTTCACAACAAAGTAAAAAGCTTCAGCATAGAAAAGGAAACAATCAGCCCTAATATGAAGCTAATTTATAGCTTTCATATCAAGGCTAAAACTCAATTATAGCACAAGAATATGGGGAAAAGGGCAAGGGAGGGGAGGGGGCGGAGGGGTGGAGGGAGGGCAGTTGGTGGGATCACACCTACGGTGCATCTTAGAAGGGTACTGGTGAAACTTACTAAATGTAGAATATCAATGTCTTCATACAGTGATTAAGAAGATGCCATGAAGGCTATGTTTAACAGTTCGATGAAAATATTTCAGATTGTACATGAAGTCAGCACATTGTGCCCCATGATCGCACTAATGTACACATTTATGATGTAATAAAATTATAAAAAAAAAAGAAAGAAAAGGAAATAATCAACAAGGTGAAGAGGCAATCCACATACTTGAAGAAAATATTTGTAAACATCCTATCTGACAAGAGATTAATAACTGGAATATATATATATACGGAGTTGCAACAACTTGGTAGGAGAAAAATCAAATAATCTGGTTTCAAAAATGGGCAAAGGAGCCAAACAGTCATTTCTTTAAAAAAGACATGCAGATGACCAACAGGGACATGAAAAATGCTCAACATCATTAGTCACCAGAGAAACGCAAATTAAAACTGCAATGCAACGTCTTCTTCCCTTTGTTAAAATGCCTTTTATCAAAAAGGCAGACAACAGTGAAAGTTGCTGAGGACATGGAGAAAGGGGAACCCTCGTGGGTTTTTGATGACAATGTAAATTACTATAGCTTCTATGGAGAACAGTCTAGAGGTTCCTCAAAAAAACTAACCAAAGCTATCTTACGATCCAGCAATTCAACTTCTAGGTACATATCCAAAAGAAAATAAACCAGTTTATAAAAGTAATACTGTACTACTGGGTTTGTGGCAGTACTATTCACAATAGCCAAGAGTTAGAATCAAACTAAGTTTCCATGGACAGATGAATGGGTGAATGGATAAAGAAAATGTGGTATATATACAACATTATTTATCAAAAAAAAAAAAAAAGAAATCCTATAATTTGCAATATTGTGGATATAACCAAAGGCCACAATGTCAAGTAAAATAAACAAAGCACATAAAGACAAATTTTGGATGCTCTCACTCATATGTGGGAGCTAGAAAATAGATAGATAGATAGACAGACAGATAGACAGAGAAGAATATAGATAGACAGGTAAGTATCTGGAGATCAAGAGTGGAATGATGGTTACTAAAGGCCCATAAGGCTAGCAGGGAAGAGATGATGAAGTGGAGATATTTCATGAGTGCTAAAATAGAGTTAAATAGAATGAACTAGATCTAGTATTTGATAGCACAAGAGGATGACTATAGTCAACAATAAATTATCATTTGTTTTAAAATAAAAAATAATATTCCTAACACAAAGAAATAATAAATTCTGGTGACAATGGATAGCCCAATTACCCTGACTTGACTATTACCTATTTTAAGCTTATATCAAAATATCATGTGTATTCAATAAATATGTACAAGTATTATGTACTCACGATAATTAAAAATAAAGCAAAAATGGTTTTACTTTTTGGAAAGTTGTTGGACATTGTCTACTAAAGCTAAAAATATTCAAACTCTGTGACCCAAACATTTCACTACTAATATATCATAAATTACATCATGCTATGCTCCCAAACAGAACATCTAACAAGATCATATGCCCAACAACCTCAAATTAGGAATTCCAAATTAGAAATACCCCAAATTCCCCTTAATTGTCAAATGGATACATTGTGCTGTATTTATAAAATGAAATACGGCATAGCAGTCCGACTGAATGTACTTTTGCTCCATGGAAAATGGATGGATTTCACAAACATAATATTCAAAAGCTTAATATTAAAAGCATATAGCATATGATTGCAATCATATACAGTTAAAAACTGGCAAAATGCCTCTGCTGTGTTAATCAGAGTCATCATTAATATATCTAAGGGTGTAGCATGTGAGAAGGTCCATGACATAGGCTCCCGTAATAACCAAACTATGATGTTTGATCTGAGTGTCTGTTACCGGGGTGTTATATTAGTTTTCTATTTCTGTGTAACAATATCCCATAAACGAAGTGGCTTGAAACCACATACATCTCTTATCAAACAGTTTCCATGAGTCAGGAGATCCGGCATGGCTTAGCTCAGTTACTGCTGAAGTTTTCTTTTTTTTCAGGTCTTGCTGAGAGCCAGGCGTGGTCTGTGTTGTGTTTCTGTGTGGAGCTCAGGAACCTCGTCCCAGGTCACATAGACGTTGGCAGCGTTCATTTCCTTGCAGGCATAGCACTCAGGTCTCTGCTTTCTTTTTGAGGGTCAGTTAGAGACTTTTCTTAGCAAATAGAGACTGCTCACATTCCTCACAGGCCCTTTGAAGAACATCTATTTGATTCTGTAAAACATTAGAAAAATCTCCTTGCCTTCAGATCACTCAGCTGCAAGAATATCTGGAGTCTTCCTAGAGGGTCACTTGCCTAGATGATCACACCTGGGACTATCCTCTTTTGACTCAAAGTCACTGATCTTGGGCTTTAATAACAATAGCTTTTCTACTTAAAATGATCTAATCACAGGAAGGAATCTCGTCACCTATACAAGTCTTGTTCACATTCAAGGGAAAGGAAGGAGGGGAGGATCCTGGGGCTATCTTTTATTCTGCCTGCCGCACGTGTATTCATTTTTGGAAATTCAAGCTGGATGTTTGTGATTGATGCACACTTCTGTTCATAAGATTAACCTAAAAAATAAGCAGGAAGAAATAATAGAAAATAAACTAGTCAATCAAGATAAACAAGATGAAAACTAAAGCAGGTGTTAAAGGTTAACTATTAGTTTATATTCCTGGGACTAAACAAGAAATACTAGAGATTAGTGACACTGGAATGGAGAAAATATAAAGTAGTGACAAAGTTCCAGGATGACAGAACTGTGAGGCAATGTCTTATTACAAAGGGAAGCATAGTGTTTCCTTTATTTTTAAATAGAAAGCAACCCTAGGGCTTGAATGGAAAGGAAGTCCTTGCCTCTACATTTGCTTAAATGAAGTAAGCATACCAAGATCAAATATCAATATACTACTGAGTATTCCCATAGGAAGTGAAACAGTAGGGAGAATCAAGCAGGCAATAAAGTTAAGGTAGCATGTTAAGAAATGACATTTAGGCCAGGCACAGTGGCTTATGCCTGTAATCCTAGCACTTTGGGAGGCTAAAATGGGCAGATCACCTGAGCTCACAGGTTTGAGACCAGCCTAAGCTAGAGCAAGACCCCATCTCTAAAAATCTTAGGGTGCTGTGGAGGGTGCCTGTAGTACCAGATGCTTGGGAGGCCGAGGCAAGAGAATCCCTTCTGCCCAAGAGATTGAGGTTGCTGTGAGCTATGATGCCACTGCACTCTACTGGGGTTGACAAAGTAAGACTCTGTCTCATAAACAACAACAACAACAAAAAAGAAATGACATTTAATTTCTCTAAATTAAACTGACAATCTTTGCAATGACAGTGATAAAGGAATAAACTGAATAAATTTTATTGGCAATATTTTCAGCGGAAGAAGAAGATTTAGAAGCTAAGATGGTCATTCATAATCCTGGTATTTTAAAAATTTTAAAAATGTAAAGATTAAAAAAATAGTGGAGGGCAGCGTCTGTGGCTCAAAGGAGTAGGGTGCCAGCCCCATATGCCACAGGTGGAGGGTTCAAACCCAGCCCCAGCCAAAAATGCAAAAAAAAGTGGAAAAGTAAAAACCCTCCAACAATAGAAAAGTGATACCTTAAACCAGGGGTCCTCAAACTACGGCCCGCGGGCCACATGCGTTGGTGGGAATTGTATTTGTTCCCATTTTGTTTTTTACTTCAAAATAAGATATGTGCAGTGTGCATAGGAATTTGTTCGTAGTTTTTTTTTTTTTAAACTATAGTCCGGCTCTCCAACGGTCTGAGGGACAGAGAATTGGCCCCCTGTTTAAAAAGTTTGAGGACGCCTGCCTCAAACTATGGTGTATCTATAAAGGGGAACAGGACACAGTGAATTTCATAAAAATCACTTTTGCAATCATATAATGATTATCACGGATACAGAAATAGTAGATATAGGTCATAGATTTTACAATTTTAATTATGAAAGGAAAAATGAATTGTGGAATATATGAAAAATATTTTACTATTTCTATGCTTTTCTAAAATGTTGTAAAATAATAGGCGTGTGTAATTCACAGGGAAAAAATAACTGTATAAAACACAAAATTGAAGTCATTGGAAGATAAATTGTAGTGAGCCTTTATAAATTGAAGAAAGAATTAGAAGAAAAAGTGATTCAGCAAACAGACTAAAGAAACACGGCCAATAGCCAATGAGGACGATTCTCTGGTTGAGGAAAGAACAGGAGAAGCAGTGGATACACAGCTCCACACTTAATCACTGAGAATATTTCTATGCAAAATTTGAGAATATGTGTATGTGTTAGAATAGATAACTTCTTTTATTCATAGACATTTTCAAATTCAAAAATGCTTTCCTCATTTTAATATCTGGTTTTCTACCAGAAGAATGATTAAAGTGAAGGAGTCATCAAGATACCTCCTGTTTTTTCCAAGTTACACAGATCAATTAAAAATATTTCTACAAGGCAACAATTTAGTTCATTTTGCAATTTCTTGAAAGTGATCCTGTTTTTAATATTTTGACAGAAGAATGAACCATTGTCACTGTAATTTTCCAAGTTGATCTTTCTTGCTAATATTAGGGTCACATTCTCACATATTCAGTAACCTGCACATATAATAAATCTACTCTTCACAAAAGGATTTCTCACTGTATTTCAAAGGATGGCTTAAGAATTCCTTTGAAGAATAATTCAGTCTTTGATTGCTTTTAACTTTCCCTGAGCTTTACTTTATTCTTCTTTCTCATCATACAAAAAAATTGAGAGTGAATTGAATCTGAATATGTAAAAGAAATCAGATACAGAATTTCATTTAAATTAGTGGTGATACTGTGGATTGTGCAGTCAAAATGGTACTGAATATATGGATAAGAGTGATTAAGTGTCTAGCTAATCAAAGGATATATTAGATATTGCTTGGCTTATATTTGCCTAGGGAGTTGCTGTAATTCTGAATGCTTTGCATATGTAAGTATTAAAACTAAGGAACTTCCATTAAGGGCATTTAATAAATATCTACCTGGAAAAATAATTCAAACCCAAGCAGTCTAGGTCAGCATAATTTTCAATGTATTCAAGTTTTCTCAAAATAATAAAGATTTTAACTGAGCCGGTTCTTTATGTAAGAAGAGAATTCACAGGAAATGCCATGTTTTCTGTACCCTTCATTTTGTCTGAAATCAAGAATAAAATCAGGCACTCACATCGGCAGCACATGTACTAAAATTAGAATGATACAGAGAAGATTAGCATGGCCCCATGCAAGGATGACACACAAATTCGTGAAGTGTCCCATATTTAAAAAAAAAAAGAAGAAAATCAGGAATAAACTTAGGAATTGACCAGAAAATAAGAAGTAGCAAGCTCTGCTCCTC
This sequence comes from Perodicticus potto, assembly GCA_963574655.1. Taxonomy (NCBI): domain Eukaryota; kingdom Metazoa; phylum Chordata; class Mammalia; order Primates; family Lorisidae; genus Perodicticus; species Perodicticus potto. Next base: position 780 of record CAUYRH010010978.1, on the reverse strand, counting down.
AAATAAGAATCATGTTATTGATTAGCTATTTTCATGAGCTATAAAACCTTTCATTTTTAGGTCATTTGTACACGCATTGTCAGGTTTGATTATGAGTAAAATTTGCTGCCATGTGACGGATATTCAATGACCCATGAGAGTTCGCTAGTGTTCTGATTTTAAGTCCTCAAAAGAAAACTGTCCTACTCTAAACTCAGGCTTGTGAAAATTATTAATTTAATGCATCAGCCTTTACTAGTTTTTTGGAGCAAACTTTCTTCCCCCAATAAGATACGATCCAGAAAAAAGAGATTTATGTCCTTTCGCATCTTATTTCATGAATAAACATATCATTCTGTGGTTTATCTTGATTTGAATAGTATTTAAAAGGGCTGTCATATTTAAAAACTAATCAAATAAAATGGGGCCAATGAATTATTAAAGGTCATTGGAAATCAAGGAAAGTGAAGCGTAGAGGGAGGAAACTCCCTCTTCGGCACAATGAACACTATCAGGGGATGTGCATCCTAAAAGCCCCAACTTAAGCAATAGAAAATGTATCTTTGTAACAAAACATTTTTACCCTTTAGTATTTTTGAAATAAAAAAGCAATTGGTCCGTGTTTTCAATATTTTTTTTTTTTTTTTTTTTTTTTTTTTCTTTGCGTGCTAGGATTACTAGGTAGACCAGTGGGAAACTTGCCATTTATTCTGCGCTAAAAGTACCAGGGCTAGCTAAGCGTCTTGACATATCCATTTAACCTCTGCTTTGTATCTAAAAGCTGAACATTTATCAACCTCC
>CAUYRH010010975.1:0-41551 GCA_963574655.1 Perodicticus potto | reverse complement strand
GTGGCATCACAGCTCACAGCAACCTCCAATTCTGGGCTCAAGCGAGTCTCCTGCCTCTGCCTCCCAAGTAGCTGGGACCACAGGCGCCCGCCACAACGCCCGGCCATTTATTTTTTGGTTGCAGCCGTCATTGTTGTTTGGCGGGCCCGGGCTGGATTTGAACCCGCCAGCTCAGGTGTACATGGCTGGCGCCTTAGCCCGTTGAGCCACAGGCGCCGAGCCCACATGTCCATCTTCACACAGTTTAGCATAAGGTAGTGTAGAGATTGTAAGCCTCTTGGAACTCCAAAGGAGTCTTAAGGATACCAGGCAAAGAACCCTATGAAAGAGGAAAGTTTTAAAAAAATGTTGCCGTGTTGTACAAAGTGAATATACTTAACACTATATATAGTTCAGTAAATTTTGTTAAGTGCTTTTTAACCAGAGTGTGCAATAAAAAACTGGGGAGTCCAAAAAAAAAGATAATTAATTAAAAAAAATTAGGGAGCGGCGCCTGTGGCTCATTGAGTAGGACGCCGGCCCCATATACCAAAGGTGGCGGGTTCAAACCCGGCCTCGGCCAAACTGCAAAACAGATATGGCAGGCACCTGTAGTCCCAGCTACTCGGGAGGCTGAGGCAAGAGAATCGCCTAAGCCCAGGAGTTGGAGGTTGCTGTGAGCTGTGTGACGCCACAGCACTCTACCAAGGGCCATAAAGTGAGACTCTGTCTCTACAAAAAAAAAGAAAAAAATTAGGGAGAAATGGTTGTCACTATAGAAAGGAAGAGTATACTGGCCAGTGTGAAGAAGATGAGATTAAGATCTATTCATAAACTTTTGTACTGGGATCATGAAGAGGACATGACACACCTAGGTGACTTAATAGTCAATGAACAGTCAGAAGCCCCAAACTTAAGCCTAAATCATGGAAATACACTATCTGAGTAGCCCAAGAGCAAGTGTCCCAGAGAAGCTGTTAAATCTTATGCCTGCTGACCAAGACAAGTCAGAATTAAGCCTGTTGTGGTAGAGGATCTATTCTGTTCCAACATGGAAAGGTTTATTACAGTGGAACGTGAATGATGGGACTAGAAAGGAAGGATTTATTGTGTACTTTATTTTTGGGGGGCAGAGACACACTCTGTCACCCTAGATAGAGTGCTATGGCATTAAGACTCAGCATCCTCGAACTCTTGGGGGTTAAGAGATCCTCTTGCCTCAGGTTCCCAGGTAGCTGGGACTACAGGTGTCTACCACTATTGTGTACTTTAGAGGACCTGTTTAACCTACCTGTTCATCGCCATTTTACAAATCAGCACAACGTTAATGGTTAAATAGTTTCCCCGGGGTCAGGTGTGGTAGCTCATGCCAGTAATATTTAGTTCACTGATAGCATTGTTTATCATATCTTATATCTCTTGTAATTGCAGAAGTTAAACATGACTTGAATATTACAATTTTTTTTTTTTTTTTTTTTTTTTTGAGACAGAGCCTCAAGCTGTCACCCTGGATAGAGTGCTGTGGCATCACAGCTCACAGCAACCTCCAATTCCCGGGCTCAAGTGTGTCTCCTACCTCTGCCTCCCAAGTAGCTGGGACTACAGGTGCCTGCCACATCGCCTGGCCATTTTTTTGGTTATAGTCGTCATTGTTATTTGGCGCACCCGGGCTGGATTAGAACCGGGCTGGATTAGAACCGGTCAGCTCAGGTGTACGTGGCTGGTGCCTTAGCCCACTGAGCCACAGGCACCGAGCCCACTTTTTCTTTCTTAAAATGTGTATTTTTGTTGTTGTTGCACTGTCTATATAATAGGTAAAAGAAAGAAGCAAAGAGGACCAGGCACGATGCCTCTTTAATCATAGCACTTTGGAGGTCATTGTGGGAGGATTGCTTGAGGCCAGGAGTTTAAGACCAGCCTGGGCAATACAGTGAGACCCCTGTTTCTACAAAAAATAAAACAGTTAGCTGGGATTGGTGGGGTGTGTTGATAAGTCCCAGCTACTCAGGCAGCTGAGGCAGGAGGATCATTTGAGCCCAGGAGTTTGAGGCTGCAGTGAGCTCTGATGACACCACTACACTCTATCTAACTCTAGGAACAGAGAAAGACATGTCTCAAAAAAAAAGAACTTTGTTAAGTTAAAACAATACATTTTTCTCCAAGTCATTTCTATCACTTGTTTCTTTCCTCTTTCAGTTAAAAGTGTGTACAGTGGGCTCGGTGCCTATAGCTCAAGCAGCTAAGGTGCCAGCCACATACACCAGAGCTGGAGGTTTCGAATCTAGCCTGGCCTTGCCAAACAACAATAACAACGACAACCAAAAAATAGCCGGGAGTTGTAGCGGGCGCCTATAGTCCCAGCTACTTGGGAGGTTGAGGCAAGAGAATCGCTTAAGCCCAGGAGTTAGAGGTTGCTGTGAGCTGTGACACCATGGCACTCTACCCAGGGCGACAGCTTGAAGCTCTGTCTCAACAACAACAACAAAAAGTGTGTACAGTTGCTTGACTGTGTTCTGGGTATCCATTGTTTCTGTTTTTGTTTTAAATGTAGTTTAAGGCTTGGCGCCTGTGGCTCAAGCAGCTAAGGCATCAGCCACATACACCTGAGCTGGCGGGTTCGAATCTAGCCTGGGCCCGCCAGACAACAATGATGGCTGCTACCAAAGAATAGCCAGATATTGTGGTGGGTGCCTGTAGTCCCAGCTACTTGGGAGGCGGAGGCAGGAGAATCGCTTGAGCCCAGGAGTTGGAGGTTGCTATGAGCTGTGATGCCATGGCACTCTACCCAGGGCGACAGCTTGAGACTCTTGTCTGAAAAATAAATAAATAAATAAATAAATAAGTGAAATATAGTTTCAGTTCTCTTTTACAGGATGCCGATTACACATCTATGGAATAACAGCAGGAACTTCTCACTACTCTTAATCATATTTCTTACAGGCTTTTTGTTGTTGTTGTAGCTGTCATTTTTTTGTTTTTTTTTATTAAATCATGGCTGTGTACGGCAGTGCCTGTGGCTCAAGGAGTGCGGTGCCGGCCCCATATACCAGGGGTGGAGGATTCAAGGCTGGCCCTGGCCAAAACTGCCAAAAAACCCATATGTGTGTGTGTGTGTGATTTTTTTTGGGGGGGGGGCTATAATTGGGTTATAGCTTTCATCTGAAAACTATAACTTGGTTTCATAGTAGGGCTGAGTACACTGGATACTTTTTCTTCCATTCTTGAGATACTTTGCTAAGAAGAATGTGTTCCAGCTCCATCCATGTAAATATGAAAGAGGTAAAATCACCATCCTTTTTTAAGGCTGCATAATATTCCATGGTGTACATATACCATAATTTATTAATCCATTCGTGGGTCAGTGGGCACTTGGGCTTCTTCCATGACTTAGCAATTATGAATTGAGCTGCAATAAGCATTCTTTTTTTTTCTTTTCTTTTTTTTTAAGAGAGAGAGTTTGATTTTGTCACCCTCAGTAGAGTGCTATGGCATCACAACTCACAGCAACCTCCAGCACTTGGGCTTAGGCGATTCTCTTGCCTCAGCCTTCCTAGTAGCTGGGACTACAGGCGCCTGCCACAACACCTGGCTATTTTTTTTTTTTTTTGCAGTTTGTCCGGGCCGGGTTTGAACCCTCTGCCTTTGGTATATGGGGCCAGCGCCCTACTCACTGAGCCACAGGCGCTGCCCTGTCATTGTTGTTTTAGCTGGCCTGGGCTGGGTTTGAACCCGCCAGCCTCGGCGTATGTGGCCGGCACCCTACCCTCTGAGCTACGGGCACCACCCATCTGTAGAGGATCTTAAAATTGTAGAGACTTTGAAAGGTTGCCTACTTAAAAGAGTTGCCGCAGAAAAATAATGAGACTCAGTTTTATAGCCCTGAGCATTTAAATAGTCTTTTTTTGTAGTTTGTGTGTATGAGTTTCCTTGGAGGCAGTTTTTTACTTGAAGGAGCCTGGATCCCTGTGATTTTGAAAGAGTCACTACATCTCTTTATGTCTTTTCTTAACTGCAGAATAGAGATAGGTTAGGTATGAAGAGTGAATGTAAAGTACCATAATAGGGTATAGTGTATGATAGGTGCTCCAGAAATGTTAGCTCTTACTTTTGTCACTTTGCGAATGTCTAGACTTCCTCTCTTTTAGGTTATATAAGTTTACAAACTTTAAATATCATATACTGTCAATTCAAGGATGATGCACACTTACCCTTATTGGTATCTTAAATTCATTGATTATAGAGATAGAAAAATCTGTTCAAAAAACTATTGATTTCAAAGTGGATATAAAATTGGTAAATTATCCATTGTTTTGAATTATCCATGAGATGTAGGGTTATTCCAAGTGGTGAGAGAAACAGTTGGGAACTTCCTTGTCCTCCTTTGTCTTTGACCTGAACAGCTTCACTTTCATGTGTGGAGGGAAATGCTTTTAAAAATGTCTGAAAACATTTAATCTGGATAGTTTAGATATTAGCTTCCTATCTTATATCAAAAACGTTTTTCGAGGCATTATTGAGGGGTATTAACAATGGTTAATAAGAGTGAATTTTGCTAATGAGGCCAAGGTCATGGGTTTAGGACTTAGGTAGGTCATTGAGCATCACTGCATTATCAACCCTTGTCTCTGGAGTTTGTGATATAGTGCACACGGTGTAAGAGCCGCTGCTGACTGAGTCAGTGGTCAATGCCCATCTTCTTGGAAAGGACAATGTTTTGTCTTTTTTTTTTTTTTTTAAGACAGTCTCACTTTGTTACCCTCAGTAGAGAGAGTGTCTTTGTGTCACAGCTCACAGCAACCTCAAAGACTTGGGCTCAAGTGATTCTCTTGCCTCAGCCTCCCAAATAGCTGGGACTACAGGTATGGAAGAAAATCGCTTTAGTCTAAGATTTTGAGGTTGCTGTGAGCTATGATGTCAGGGCACTCTACCAAGGGTGACAATGTGAGACTGTCTCTCAAAAAAAAAAAGCCATGTCTGTTTTACTTCCAGGAAATATAGTACAAATATACTTTCTTACAGAGCTTATGTGCTTTGATTCCCACATAAATGAAGGATGTAAAAAAAAAAAAAAAACCCCTCAAAACTAAAGCTTTTAGTTTCCATTAAGCTTTTTACCCCAAAGCATTTCTGTTTTCTCACAGAACAGGCAAGAGGAGGTGGGAAAAGCAAAACTAGGAAGACAGGGCCAGTATGATGCATTATCCCTGTAATCCTGTCACTCTGGGAACCTAAGGTGGGGAGATCTCTTGATCTCAGGAGTTAGAGACCAGCCTGAGCCAAGAGTAAGACCCCATCTCTACTAAAAATAGAAAAAATAATCGAATGTTGTGGTACTTGCCTGTAGTGCCAGCTACTCGGGAGGCTGAAGCAGGAAGATTGCTTGAGCGTAAGAGTTTGAGGTTGTTGTGAGCTATGTATGACATCATGGCTAGCCCCAGAGATAGACGAGACTGTCGCAAAAACAATAACAAAACCCAACGCAAAAAAAAAAAAAAAAATAGGAAGACAAGGCTTTTAAAGAAAACACCTTCTTGTATGTTGACTGGCCACCATCCTCCAGGTAACAAGGGCCTGTGTGGAGGAATAGTGTGTTTGTTTTGTTCTCATGTGTGTTTTCCTTTTAAAAGTCCTTGGGTGGCTTAGGTGTAGGATGATTAATATCCTGTTTATTTGGATTTTTTTAATTCACTGTTTTCTTTTTCTCCCTAATTAGGTATTAGGGTGTTTCCTAGCCCCACAAGGGCTGCTGTATTCCATGGGACCTACATAATGTATCTCTTGCTCTTCCGTACGCACATATTGGTCTTCCTTAACAACTCCAGGCTTGCCTTTTGCTCTTCTCTTAGAAATTATTTTACTGGCTGGTGTGCAATCTTAGTCTGGTCTCACAGGGAAGATAGAAGAAGTAATGGCTGTTAAAACAAATCACATAATAGCACTGTTTCTCAAACTGTTTCATGCTACATTTTGGAAAACCTGGTCCCCTGGCCTTTCTTTGCCCTTTGCATCTTCTGCAGTAACAAGCAGAAATTTATTTTTTTTAATTTATTTTTTTATTTTTAATTTTTTTAAGACAGCCTCAAGCTGTCACCCTGGGTAAAGTGCTGTGGCATCACAGCTTACAGCAACCTCCAACTCATGGGCTCAAGCGAGTCTCCTGCCTCAGCCTCTCAAGTAGCTGGGACTACAGGCGCTAGCCACATAACGCCCGGCCATTTTTTGGTTGCACCTGTCATTGTTGTTTGGCAGGCCCGGGCTGGATTCGAACCCGCCAGCTCAGGTGTACGTGGCTAGTGCCTTAGCCCGTTGAGCCACAGGCGCCAAGCCAACAAGCAGAAATTTAACTTGACTCCTACTCTCCAAGATAACCACTACTCCAGAGTCCTCTCGAGACATAACACCTCAATATAAATTGGCACTTCCTGGAGAATGGTCACATTTCTCAAGAGAGACAGACCTATCTAGAGGAGGCTATGTGCAGATTATCCCCTTAAGTATCTGAATCCTTAAAAGTAGTGCCTACTTTAAAGAGTTATAATGAGAAAGGATTGAATTAAATATTTTGAACTTAGTAAATGAAGTTCCTTTCCTCTTAGTATCTTTTGTTGGTATAGGCTGGTCCAAGTAAATGCTTTTAGAAATTTTTTTTTTAGCCTGGGCAAGATGGCTCATACCTGTAGTTTTAGCACTCTGAGAGGCTGAGGTGGGTGGATTGCTTGAGCTCAGGAGTTCAAGACCAGCCTGAGGAAGAACAAGATCCCATGTGTACTAAAAATAGAAAAACTATTCTAATTTATATAGGGGCCAAGCTAAAAGATTATGTGTGTGTGTATATATATATATATAGAGAGAGAGAGAGAGAGAAGAGAGAGAGAGAGAGAGAGAAAGAAATTAGCTGAGTAGTGACATGCCTATAGTCCCAGCTATTTGGGAGGCTGAGGAAGAGGATGACTTGAGCACAGGAGGTTGAAGTTGCTGTGAGCTCTGAGTGCCACCACTGCACTCTGTCCAGGGCAACAGAGTGAGATTCTATCTCAAAGAAAAAGGAAAAGAAAGAAAGAAAGAAAAACTGAGGCAAGAGGCTTGAGTCCAAGAGTTCAAGGTTGCTGTGAGCTATAATGATGCCACAGCACTCTGTCTAGTGTGACAGAGTGAGTTCTCTATCTCAATAAATTAAGCACATAAATAAAACACAAAAAGTTTTGGGTTTTTTTTTTTTTGATGACTTTGAACAGTTCTTTGTAACTAGGGCCAGACAGTATTACAGCTGGCAGGAGTTGTAAATGGAAGTTTGTAAATTCAGGGCAGTTTTATAGAATCAATCTTTACTTGCAAGATTGTTCGATAAGTTCAAAAATAAAACAAATTGGTTTTGTGGTTCTTCTGTTTGCTTTTACCTTCACTTAACCCCCCCCCCCCATTTTCTGATTCATTTTGTTTTGTTTTGTTTCAGTGGTTCACCACCACCCTAGGGCCACCAAGATGAATTTATGGAGGCAGGAACTTGGTTGTCTTTGAAAAGTTCCTTGCCCAAAGTTTTGGGGAAATAATGTGGTACCCTGTCCACATTAATAACATGATCCTTAATTGCTAACAGAATTATACAGCCTTTGGCTTTTGTGTAGTCTGCTCTCCAAAGCAGATGTTTAAGATAATTGTTTCCATCACTTAGTACTAAAATTTTTTTTTTGTGTGTGACAGAGTTTCACTGTGTTGCCCTCGGTAGAGTGCTGTGGTGTCACAACTCACAGCAACCTCCAACTCTTGGGCTTAAGCAATTCTCTTGCCTCAGCCTCCCAAATAGCTGGGACCACAGGCGCCCGCCACAACACACAGACTTTTTTTTTTGGTGTTGCAGGTGTCATTGTTGTTTAGCTGGCCCAGGCCAGGCTCAAACCCTCCACCTTTAGTGTATGTGGGTGGTACCCTACTCACTGAGCTATGGACACCAACCCAGGACAAGCTTCTTTTAAGCCTTTTAGTTCTTTACTGCTGTTTTATATTGATGGTGTTTTAAAATTAGTTTTGAGACATTAAGTGCGATGTATCTTTAAGGTATTTGTGTAAAAAAATGGGAAAGGGAGGATTACTATTGTATTTTCATTTTCTGCCATAGTGACAAATGGGCTTTTCTTTGGAAAGAGGGTGCATAGGGATCTGGAGTCATGAGACATGTAGTAGGCATGGCCCACTTATTTTGATTTTCCTTGGTTTTTTAGAGTGAAGACGTAGTCCAGAAAGGGAGGTGTAAAGCTACAGGTATGGGCTAACTACTGGATGGGTGTGCTCCACGGCCATCTTTTTAACCTTCTTGCATGAGGCTTGCTGTGCAGATATGAAAAAAAGTTTGCTTTCAGAAAGGTGATGGCTTCTTTTCTTTATTATGGGATGAAATTTGCAAAATGTCTGTCCTTGAGAATGTAGAAATACTTTCTTACTCATTTTCCCAACTCTTTCTCCTTAGCTATTTCCCAAGACAGACGTAGCTCCTACCATAACTAACTTCTGTCTAGTTCTTATAGCTGGGGGAAAGGGGAAGGGGGGTGTGTGTGTGTGTGTGTGTTCAGGGTGGGGGGGTGCATTTGGGAGCAGTACTCTACACATAACAGCTATCCCTGTAACTTTATCTTCCTCATTCCACCTCACAGTTGGGAGAACCCAACTTAACTATAACAAAGATAAGGGCAGAACTTAGTGCATTCCACACAAATAATATTACCCTCCCAGAAGTAGAATTTGTTCAACATAGTGATTTGTTAATCAGTACTGGAGTTTAAATAAAATGTAAATTCATGGCTCGGTGCCTGTGGCTCAACGGGCTAAGGCACCAGCCACGTACACCTGAGCTGGAGGGTTCGAATCCAGCCCGGGCCGGCCAAACAACAATAGTGGCTGCAACCAAAAAATGGCCGGGCGTTGTGGTGGGCGCCTGTAGTCCCAGCTACTTGGGAGGCGGAGGCAAGAGACTCGCTGAGCTCAGGAATTGGAGGTTGCTGTGAGCTGTGATGCCACAGCTCTATCCAGGGTGACAGTTTGACGCTCTGTCTCAAAAAAAGAAAAAAAAAAATGTAAATTCATAGTATATTTTACCAAGTAAGAATCATACTCAATTTTCAGAACAAACTAGTTTGGGATCTAAAAATATGACCTGAATGGAAGGGTGGTCAAAATTTGACAGGACTATTTGTTAGGTCAGGGTTAGTCACAGATACTCCAAGGGAGGCTCATCCTTATCTTTGGCAGTGATTGGGGGAGGGGATGATAGTGATTAAGGATGGATTGAAATGGAAAACTTTCTGGCTTTCAAAAAAAGTGGTGGTTTTCCTTCCTTCAGCCTTCTCATATCCTCTCAGTATGTGATAATTTTATAGGCAGAGCAGCTTAACACACAGTAAATTTCAAGACATAGGGCTTTTTTAGTACAGTGATTTTAGATTTGAAATATAAAATATTTCTTTTTTGGTAGAGACAAAGTCTCATTTTATCACCCTCGGTAGAGTGCCGTGGCGTCACACAGCTCACAGCAACCTCCAACTCCTGGGCTTAGGCGATTCTCTTGCCTCAGCCTCTCGAATAGCTGGGACTACAGGCACCTGCCACAACACCCAGCTATTTTTTTGTTGCAGTTTGGCTGGGTCCGGGTTTGAACCTGCCACCCTTGGTATATGGGGCCGCCCGCCTACCCACTGAGCTACAGATGCTGCCCCAAAATATTTTTTATAATATTTCTATTTCTTCTTTACTTTAACCCTCCCCTTCCCCAAGTTCGGAAATTTTTACATTATTTAGACTCTTATTGAAAACACAAAGGTTTTTTGTTTAAGTTATTCTTTTTTTTTTTTTTTTTTTTGTGACCGAGTAGCTCTTTGTTGCCCTCAGTGGAGTGCCATGGCATCATACCTCATAGTAATCTCTAACTCCTGGGCTCCAACCATCCTCTTGCCTCAGCTTTCCAAGTAGCTGGGATTACAGGTGCCCACCACAATGCCTGGCTGTGAGATGGGTCTCACTCTTGCGCAGGCTGGCCTTGAACCTTTAAGCTCAAGTGATACCCCTGCCTAGGCTTCCCAGAGTGCTGAGATTATTGGTCTGAGCCACTCCTGCAGTTTTAAACTGTTGTGTTTTTTTTTTTTTTTTTTTGTTTTGTTTTTTTGGAGACAGAGCCTCAAGCTGTCACCCTGGGTAGGGTGCTGTGGTGTCACAGCTCACAGCAACCTCAAACTCTTGGGCTCAAGCAATTCTCTTGCCTCAGCCTCCGAAGTAGCTGGGACTACAGGCGCCTGCCACAACGCCCGGCCATTTTGGGTTTTTGGTTGTTGTTGCAATTGTCGTCATTTAGCTGGGCCGGTCTGGGTGCGAATCCACCAGCTTCCGTGTATGTGGCTGGCACCGTAACCACTGTGGTACGGGCGCTGAACCCACATAAGTTCTGTTTTATAATTCATTAGTAGTTTCTGACCTCCACTGTGTTCATATAACCAGACTTCACATTATTACCTTTTCAAACACACTTTGATTATTGAAGTGAAGTTACAAAATTTATTTTCCTGGCTTGGCCCTCATAGCTAAATGGTTAGGGTGCTGGCCTCGTACACCAGGGCTGGTGGATTCAAACCTGGCCTGGCCCTGCTAAAAACAGCAGTGACAACTGCAACAAACAATGGCCAGGCGTTGTAGCAGGCATCTGTAGTCCCACCTACTTGGGAGGCTGAGGCAAGAGAATCGCTTAAGGCTAAGAGTTTGAAGTTGGCTCGGCACCTGTAGCACCGTGGTTACGGCACCAGACACATATACCAAGGGTGGCGGGTTTGAACCTGGCCTGGGCCAGCTAAACAACTGCAACCAAAAAATAGCCAGGCATTGTGGTGGGTGCCTGTAGTCCCAGCTACTCGAAAGGCTGAGGTAAGAGAACCACTTAAGCCCAAGAGTTTGAGGTTGCTGTGAGCTGAGACATGAGGGCAACATAATGAGACTGTGTCTCAAAAGAAAAATAAGAGTTGGAGGTTGCTGTGAGCTGCGACACCATGGCACTCTATGGAGGGTGACAAAGTGAGACTCTGTCTCTTAATCTGTTTTCCTGTCACCAAACTCCCTGGTGTTAATCTAGATAGATACTTGCACATGCCACCTAGTAATGTTTTGTTCAACTCTGCTTTTGTTTTTTCACCCTTTTGGCAAAACAAATATTATGATTTCTACATAATTCACTTTTACATGTCCTTAAGTTTATGCCATCCCTATATTCTGAAGACAGTGTATGCTATTCTCTCGACTGTTTTCATCTATATTGATGATTTTTAATGATTTGGGTTTGTAATGTTATGGCAGGCTGATTGCTTCTAATAGAGGTGACTTTGAATTGTTGCTCTTGCATAATTAGACTTTGAATTGTTACCCTTAAAAAAAGAAGTAGAGAATATTCATGCTGAAGAAAACTGAAGCGGATAAACTGGGAAAGAAGAGGTAACCATGAAATTAAATTCATAGTGAATGGAACAGGTAGTAAAAAGAGACTGAGAGAGAGTTAAGGCTTTCTCTTACAAAGGACTCTTGGTTCTAATCCTTTATTTCTAATGTGTCTTTTGTGGAGAAAGCCTGGAATTTATATCTAATTAAGACATTAAAAAAGTCTTATGGAGGTAGCACCTGTGGCTCAATGGAGTGGTGCGTTCCGACCCACCCCCAGCCAAGAACAACAACAACAAAAGTCTTATGGGCAGATTTTTGCAAATAACTGACTTAATTCTACTTGTAAATTTCCCTTATTTCCCTTAAATATCTGCATTTTTGTATTCCCACAATTGTTTTTTATTATCTGTTAACTTCATAACCTTTTTCTAAAATTGAGTGACTTGTGATTAATTTCTGTGCTCTTTTCTCAAAGCATGTTGAATTTTAATTATAATGAGATAACTATTATGACCTGCCTAAAGAGAAATATCCTTCTTGCAATAACATTTCTTTTTTTTTGAGACAAAGTCTTACTTTGTCACCCTTGATAGAGTACTGTGGCATCATAGCTCACAGCATCCTCCAGCTCTTGGGCTCAAGCGATTCTCTTGCCTCAGCCTCCCAAGTACCTGGTACTGTAGGTGCCCGCCACAACATCCAGCTATTTTTAGAGACAAGGTCTTACATCGGCTCAGGCTTGTCTCCAACCTGTTAGCTCAGGCAATCCACTTGCCTCGGCCTCCTAAGTGCTAGGATTACATACAGGTGTGAGCCACCACCCAGCCCATCATTTCTATACTGTAGGTTTTTAAAGCAGTGTTATTAGATAAATCATGAAATGGATTATAATAGTAGTGTAAGCATATTGGGTGCTCTAGTCCCTGCTTTATTTTTTTAAAACCATTTTATCAGTTGGACTTCTAGAAACTTTTTTTTTGGGTTTTTTTTTTTTTTTTTTTTTGAGAGTGAGTCTCTCTTTGTTGGCCTGGGTAGAGTACTGTTGCATCACAGCTCACAGCAACCTCAGACTTGGACTAAAGCAATTCTATTGCCTCAGCCTCCCAAGTAGCTGGGACTCCCACCACAGTGCCTGGCTATTTTTAGAGAACAAGGTCTCATTCTGGCTCAGGCTGGTCTTGAACTTGTGAGATCAGGCAATCCACCTCCTTCAGCCTTCCAGAGTGCTAGGATTAAAGGCATGACCCACTGCCAGCTTCTAGAAACTTATTTTGAACTAAAGTTATAACAGGAAACAGGGAATAAGTGACTTTAAAATATTACTCTAAATGAGTGTCTTTCAACTTCTGGCATGGTAGAAATTATTGTAAAGAGTGTACATCCTTTTATATGCTGCTGAATGCCTGGTGACTCAGTAAAGTCTCTATAAGTACTCTTTGACTATAGATGTGATTCTGATTTAAAGTTGAGATATGATTAGAATTCATTTATTTTTAGTTAATATTACAAGCAGGATAACTAGTGGGGTTCCTTGAAATTTGTTGATTTCCCCCATCCCTGGACAAAAGTCTCCATTGCCTGGGCCAGATTATGGTGCAGTCATCATAGTTCACTGCAGCCTCAAACTCCCAGGGTCAGACAATTTTGCTTTAGCCTCTCAAACAGCTGGTACTGTAGCCATATACCACTATGCTTGACTTTTTCTTTTCTTTTTTTCTTTCTTTTTTTTGTTAAACACAGAATGTTACTTTGTCGCCCTCGGTAGAGTGCTGTGGCGTCACAATTCACAGCAACCTCCAACTCTTGGGCTTAGGCGATTCTCTTCCCTCAGCCTCCCGAGTAGCTGGGATCACAGACGCCTGCCACAATGCCCGGCTATTTTTGTTGTTGTTGCAGATTGGCTGGGGCTGGGTTGGAACCTGCCACCCTTGGTATATGAGGCCAGCGCCCTACTCACCTAGCCACAGGCGCCTCCCTGTTCCTAAATTTTTTTTTTTTTTTTTTTTTGAGACAGAATTTTACTTTGTCCACCCTCGGTGGAGTGCCATGGAGTCATAGCTCACCGCAACCTCAAATTCTTGGGCTCAAGTGATTCTCTTGCCTCAACCTCCCCAGCAGCTAGGACTACAGCCACCCACCATAACTCCTGGCTGTTTGTTCCTAATTTTTAAAGGAATCCTCGAACAAAAAGATTTAATTTGGTTGTTGACTCACAGAATTACTCTCATGCCAGGCAAGAGTAGGAAGAGGCATGTCCTGAACTCCAAAGTACATAGAAGAGGGTAGGACAAATGTAACCAGTAACCTAACTAGTCCCAGCTAAGGTTACTGTTTTCTGCCTGTGTGACCATCAGGGCTGGGTAAACTGGGTACTGTGTGTCATTTGCATTGTCTATTCTCATTTGCACCTTTTTTTTTTTTTTTTGGAGACAGTCTCACTTTGTCGCCCTTGGTAGAGTGCTGTGGCATCATAGCTCACAGCAAACTCCAACTCTTGGGCTTAAGCGATTCCCAAGTAGTTGGGACTGCAGGCACCCATCACAATGCCTGGCTATTTTTTTTTGCTGTAGTTGTCATCGTTGTTTAGCAGGCCCGGGCTGGATTCGGTCCTGCTAGCTCTGGTGTATGTGGCTGGCGCTCTAGCCACTGAGAAACAGGCGCAAAGCCTGCCGCTTTTTTGTTGGTTCTAGTGGATGAGAGAGCTCCTGCTACCTCTACCTTCAACATAGTAATTCAGATGTGCTGGAGTCTGACAAAATAGAAAAAGCAGTTAGCTGCTGTGACAGTTCTAGATTTTGGAGCCTTATGTCTGGACATCGGACATAAGACAGTTTCTACCATTCCTGGGTCACATGAAGACAGGTGTCAGCCATTGCTACTTACAGTAGAACTTTTAGGCCTATGTCACTACATGTTACCTTTCATCATCATCATCATTTATTTATTTATTTTGTAGAGACAGAGTTTCATTTTATTACCCTCGGTAGAGTGCTGTGGCGTCACACAGTTCACAGCAACCTCCAACTCCTGAGCTTAGGCGATTCTCTTGCCTCAGCCTCCCGAGTAGCTGGGACTATAGGCACCTGCCACAATAACCGGCTATTTTTTTGTTTTGTTTTGCAGTTCGGCCGAGGCTGGGTTTGAACCCGCCACCTTCAGCATATAGGGCTGGTGCCCTACTCGCTGAGCCACAGGTGCCGCCCTGTCATTATTATTTTTAAGGTAGCTCTATGTTTAGGAGTTCATTCATTTACTTCTTTACAGGCTGAATATACCTTTTTTCAAAGTTCCCTGTGTTGTGAACTGAGCTTGGGTGAACTAAAATCTTTGAGGTAAGATAAATAATGTTAAAAATGGAAAGAAAGCCTGTGAAATTTGGGGGCGTTCAGAGATATAGTTTTAGATCACTGCCTAAATATTGAAATGCCACCATTTGTTGTTTGGAGGGATGTGGAGCTAAATTGAGAATGGGAGCACACATCTGCCTTGACTGCTAAGTATATCCATCTTACTGCTCACCATAATAGAATTTTTATGTGTGTGTTTTAGTTTTGGGTTTAGCAACAGTTCGAAGGAGGAAAGAGAATGAAGAGACTAAGGCTGCAGTTCTTGGTTCTTCCTTCATGTGTTTGAGTATTTGTCCCAGGTAGGCCCAAGTTCTTTTTTAATCATCACTGTGGTGGCTTTTGTTTGCTTTTGGTTTTTGTTTTTTGTCAGAAAAGACAACAGAGAACTGAATAGACATTATTTCTTAGTATGCTATCAAGGGCGAGAATTTTATTTTTATTCATTTATTTATTTATTTATTTATTTTTGACAGAGTCTACTGAGTGAGACTCTGTTACCCTCACTAGAGTGCTGTGGTAACACAGCTTATAGCAACCTCTAACTCTTGGGTTTAAGCGATTCTCTTGCCTCAGCCTCCCGAGTAGCTGGGACTACAGGCGCCCACCACAATGCCTGGCTATTTTTTTGTTGCATTGTCATTGTTGTTTAACTGGCCCAGGCCTGTTTCCAACCCTCCAGCCTCAGTGCATGTGGCCAGCACCCTAGACACTAAGCTACAGACTCCAAGGCAAGGGACAGATTGTTTTTTGTTTGTTTGTTTGTTTGTTTTTGAGACAGAGCCTCAAGCTATGGCCCTGAGTAGAGTGCTGTGGCCTCACAGCCTTCTGCAACCTCCAACTCTTGGGCTTAAGTGATTCTTCTGCCTCAGCCTCCCAAATAGCTGGGACTACAGGTGCCCACCACAATGCCTGGCTATTTTTTGTTGCAGTTGTCATTGTTGTTCAGCTGGCCTGAGCTGGGCTCAAACCCCCCAGCTTCGGTGCATGTGACTGCCATTGTAACCACTGTGCTACAGGCGCCGAGCCCAAGGGGCAGAATTCTAATATCCCATTTTTATTTTCTGGTAAATTAAGATTCAGATTTAATAAATTTTGCCTGTGCCACCAAATGAGTGTTACTGAAGCAAGGATTTTTAGAGGCCTTCGCCCCAAAGAAGGACCATTAGATAATACACCTTGCTCTAGACATGAAGAAAGGAAGGTAGGTCCAGGGTAGGTAGTAGTATGTGAGTGGTAACCAACTTGCCTCTGGCCTGCTTTCTGATGGTCTGGACATTCTGAGGTTAGTTTGGACCCAATCACTCTGCTCATTGCTGTCTTTGGCACATGGAAACTCAAGTTTAAAACCAAAGCTAACAACCCAGTTCTTTAAAAACATTTTCAGACCACATAAGGTGAGTTTTTTGGTTTTTGTTTTTTTTGTTTTGTTTTGTTTTTTAACGTCAGTTAGTTCAGGCTTTGGGGGAACCTCAAAAAGTGATTTATAGGGAGGAGTTTGGAGGATGTGAAACAAGTCTGTGTTTCTTCTGCTCTGTTAGCCATTGCTATCTTCATGGATCTGACACTATTTATCTGACAGTGCACTTAGTACTGCTTCGCCAGGGAAAATCACACAAAACAAGCCTGGTGCATCAGCACTTTCATTGTATGATGGGCTGAGCCTCCCTTCACATGGTCACATCCCCATTTTAATCTAGTACTCCCTTTCCCTGCCCCTTCCCCAGTCCTGCCTCTTTTCTGTGGCACTTATTGCTGGTTTCCCTGAGCTCCTGTTTCCACTTTGTGTTTTTTGTGGGGCCCAGGAAGCTAAAGCTGTGTGTATTTGTGGATCAGACAAGTGCAGCAAGTTAATATCATTGGCTTCTGAAGGGGAGAGTGAGGTGATGGCTGCGTTTAAGTTGGATTTCCTTCCAGAAATGATGGTGGATCATTGCTCTTTGAATTCCAGTCCCGTGTAAGTATTTTTGTTGCCTAATTTTTATCATAAGCAGAGGAACTGGGCTGTTTTTTTTTTTTATTTGTTGAAACAGGTTCCTTTCTTTAAGAGGGGGAAGAACAAATTGGGCAAGGAATCAAAAATCCAGATTTTCTCAGGCAATTATATCCTATTGTAGTCTAATTCTACCTCAATGTTGGTTTCCTCAAGGCTTTAAATTCTCTACATAAAGGTGCTGTTGATAAGAGACCAAACTAACCTCAGCTCAAGTGTGCTGGCTCCAATCCTTTCAAAATGTAGTTTTTTCCCTTGTGGTAGATTTCAAGGCATTTCTTTTAAAAACTGTACCTTTATTGCTTTGGGTTGGGTATGCAATTTCAAACCATCTCCTGGGAAGTGTTTTATTTATTATTTTGTGTGTGTGTGTGTGTGTGTGTGTGTGTGTGTGTGTGTGGCCGGGGCTAGGTTTGAACCTGCCACCTCCGACATACGGGGCCGATGCCTTACTCCTTGGAACCACAGGGACCACCCCATTTATTATTATTTTTGATTTTCAAATTCCTAGACATATCACAGAGGGAGACTATTAGCTAGAGTGTATTTAGTATTTTCTACAGCATTCTGTATTGAGAATGTAAAATGTAATCCTGTATCTTGAAACCCCCCACCCCACCCCCCCAGTCTAATTGACAGTATAGTTTTTAGCACATGATTTTAGGAATATCATATTGTCCCCCCCCCAAAAAAAAATAGTTAAATTGTATCAATCTTGGTTGATAATTTGCCCAAATAAATTGTGAGGATGAGAAACCTGGTTATCTTACAGTACTGTTCAAGAACTGCTATTATACACAGCTAAAATCGCTAACTTGAATTCTGCACTTTGTTCAGAGAAGGACCCATTTTCCAATGCCTCTGGTTTCATTGGCTTTAAACCAGGCTTCAAAGTATCTTGGAACCTAAAACAAGTGAGCCTTAGGTTATTCAAAGCCAAGAATATTAAGTGGTAGAATATTCTCTAGATACAGGTGTTAGTGCAAGACTGAAGTTAGGCCTCCATGTGCAAATCAGTCTACCCTGGGATTAGGTATAACAGGTGTGGATAATAGTAGCTACTGACCAGTTTTTGCAAAATAGGTGGGGGTGGAGTGTGCTGGCTCACTTGCTCTTTTGAAATGGATTATTTGCCTTCTCTAGTTTCCAAAATAATAGTAAAGTAAATGTGTCTTTTTATGAGAGTTCTTTACTACTAAAATTTTATTTTAGCAGTAGATAACAGATGAAATTACAATGAATATCATCATAAAGATTTAATGCATAATAAAGGTGTTCTCATGTGCCAGGATATATGATCTCTAAAAGTAGAACTTGGTGGCTCAAGTTTATCTTTTGCTTTAACACTTAGTACACTTAGCCATTGCCTAGTGCCGAATCCATTATTAACACAGCATTCTTTTCAGCCTCTTTTCTCATCTTTTAAGACATCGGGCTCATTCAGTATCCTTTGACGTCCTGACCAGTTTGTTTTGTTTTGTTAGAGTCTCGTTCTGGCACCCTTGAGTGCCATGGCATTATAGTTCACAGCAACTGCAAGTTCTTGGACTCAAGTGATCTTCTTGCCTCAGTTTTTCTGTTTTTAGTAGGGATGGGGTCTCACTCTTGTTCAGGCTGGTCTCGACCCCCTGAGCTCAAGCAATTCACTTGCCTCAGCCTCCCAGAGTGCTAGGATTACAGGCATGAGCCCGAGCACCTGGCCTTATATCCTACACAGGTTTTGTGCATGCTAAAGTTTGAGAGTGAATGCACTAAACACAAGTCATTCTGAGTTAACCAGGGAGTGGGTTGTCATTTCATTTTTTCCAAGAGCATTTGTATCTGTTTGAATCAACTGTCTTCACTAGAACTTTGTGAGACTAACTAGGAATCTGCTTTTGCCCGTTTTATAAATGAGAGACCCAGTTAAGAAAATTTTCGTTTTGTTTTTGTACCTAGACCACTTTGCCTCAGGTGTCCATGAGCAGTAACCCATTACATCTTTCCACTGTTACTTATCCTTGGGTTAGTCCCTTAGGCACCTCTAAAATACACAGGGACATTAAGGAACAAGGCCCTGAGAAGAAGGAAATTCTTGGCTTTGTTTTTTTGTTTGTTTTTTGTTTTTAAAGACAGAGTCTCGGCTCGGCGCCTGTGGCTCAACGGGCTAAGGTGCAAGCCACGTACACCTGAGCTGCCGGGTTCGAATCCAGCCCAGCCCGCCAAACAACAATGAGGGCTGCAACCAAAAAATGGCCGGGCGTTGTGGCGGGCGCCTGTAGTCCCAGCTACTTGGGAGGCAGAGGCAGGAGACTTGCTTGAGCCCAGGAATTGGAGGTTGCTGTGAGCTGTGATGTCACAGCACTCTATCCAGGGTGACAGCTTGAGGCTCTGTCTCAAAAAAAAAGACAGAGTCTCACCATGTCACCCTTGGTAGAGTGCTGTGGCATCACAGCTCATAGCAACCTCAAACTCTTGGGCTTAAGTGATTCTCTTGTCTCAGCCTCCCAAGTAGCTGGGACTACAGGCGCCTGCTACAACACCTGGCTATTTTTTTGTTGAGGTTTGTCCGGGGCTCGAACCCACCACCCTCAGTATATGGGGCCGGTGTCCTACCCACTGAGCCACAGGCGCCTCCCCTGTTTTTTTTTTTTGTTGTTGTTGTTTTTTTAAGGAAGTCTTAACTGCTGGCAGACTAGACTGCCATGATGTCAGCCTCGTTCACAGCAGCCTCAAACTCCTGGGTTCAAGCAATCCTGCATCAGCCTCCTAAGTAAGTGGGATGACGCCTGTCATCCACAGAGCCCAGCTTATTTTTCTATTTTTAGTAGAGACAGGATCTCACTGTTAACTAGAGATCAGGCTGTTTAAGATCAGGCTGGTCTCAAACTCCTGATCTCAAGCAGTCCTCATGCAACCCTGCCTTGGCCTCACAAGAGTGCCAGGATTATTGGAGTGAGCCACTGCACCCAGCCAAGAAGACAGTTCTTGAGAATTTTCTTGGTGTGTGCTTGCCACTGCTTTGTTAGATTCTGAGCACTTTTCACTCTTCAGTGAAGCATTATTTTAGCAGGAGGCTTGATATCAATGGTTTTCTTATTGAAGTCATTTTGCCTGGGAGTGTGATCTGATGGTATATTTACCATTAAATTGATTTTTTTTTTCTTTTTCCTGCAACAGAGAAGTGGTGGAAGAGCTGTTGAAGGGCTTGAATCAGTTCTTAAGCTTTGTGTCCCAGGCCTTTTTCTTATCCCTTTCCCATTGCTTAGGGGATACCAGTGTGCTTTTCTTACTCTCAGATCTCTATATCTATCCCTCAGAGATCTGAGCTCAATAACATTATTTAAAAACTGCCCTTTGGTCACCTGCATCTGGCAGCTTCCCCACCAAAAACATTTCCCCATATTGTTTTCACTAGACCAAGAGTTACACATATAAGTAACTATTCTTCCCCTTCCTCATTTCCTTGGTTTTCAGTTCTCAAGTCCTAGTGGAGCCTGACCCAAAATTTCTTAGTATTGCCCCTAAACTTAAATGTTAGTTTATGTAAGAGCCTTCTGATGTCCATGTCTCTCTACTTTATTTCATCCATCTAGATTATTGTTAGGTACCTTTGAAAAGGACAAATCTGATCGCACTCTCTTATTTCTAAAATCTTGGGATAAAGTCCCAGCCTGTCTCAGAGACCAAGCCTGAGATTTAATAAAGAAAGAAAGTCCAAGCCTGTCAGAATAGCATAGAGAGCCCTTTACTCATCTCTAACCTACCTCTTTATTCTTGGTGATTTTCTAATATGTTCTTTTTTCTGTACTCTTATCACAACTTTCTCAATCCTATGTTCTTTCCTTTTTTTTTCTTCTTTTTTTGAGACAAAGTCTCAGTCTGTTGCCCTGGATAGAGTGCCAGTGCCATGGCATCATCATAGCTCATAGAAACTTTAAACTCTTAGGCTGAAGTGATCCTCCTGCCTTGGCCTCTCAAGTAGCTGGGACTACAGGCGCCCACCACAATGCCCGGCCATTTTTTAGTTGCAGCCGTCATTGTTGTTTGGCGGGCTTTTGGTAATTAAAGATGATTGGAGAGGTAAGGTTTCCAGATATCTCTGTTCCTCAGGGAAGAAGGCTAAAAACCTTTAAAAGTGGATCATTAGCTGTTCTATTGTTAGATTGTGACTTTAAAACCATTAATGATAGCTTATTCTAGTATCTAACACCCTACATGTGCTAATGAGCTTTTTATCCAAATGAAAATTGCTTCTTTACAGCGTAGACATAGTCTGTCCTATTCTCACTAGAGAGCAGTTGGTAAGTAACTCAGGCCATTGTTTCTGGGCTCTAATACCCTTCTGTACCAGTTTTTCTTTTTTCTTTTCTTTTCTTTCTTTCTTTCTTTTTTTTTTTTTTTTTTTTTTTTTTAGAGACAGGGTCTCACTTTGTCCCCCTCAGTAGAGTGCTGTGGTGTCACAGCTCGCAACAACTCCCAGCTCTTGGGCTTAGGTGATTCTCTTACCTCAGCCTCCTTAGTAGCTGGGACTACAGGCGCCTGCCACAATCCCCAGCTATTTTTTTTCTTTTTGGCCAGGGCTGGGTTTGAACCTGCTGCCCTCGGCATATGGGGCCAGCGCCCTACTCCTTGAGCCTCAGGCGCTGCCCACGCCTAGCTATTTTTTTGTTGCAGTTTGGTCAGGGCTGGGTTCAAACCCGCCACCCTCGGTATATGGGGCTGGCGCCCTACTCACTGAGCCACAGGCACTGCCCTCTGTACCAGTTTTTCCACAGCACAGTATATAAGCCTGAGGGACCTTATGAGGGTGGGTGGTACCTAAAGTTTAGAATGCAGCAAGTATTGGGCAGCTCCCATAGCTCAGTTGGTAGGGCACTGGCCACATACACTGGGGCTGGCAGGTTCAAACCCATGCCAGGTCAGCTAAAACAACAATGAAACTCCAAAGAAAAAAAATAGCCAGGTGTTGTGGCAGGTACCTGTAGTCCCAGCTACTTGGGAAGCTGAGGCAAGAGAATCGCTTAAGCCCAAGAGGCTGAGGTTGCTGTGAGCTTTGAGCCAGGGCACTCTACCTAGAGCCAGCTTGAGACTCTTGTCTCAAAAAATAAATAAATAAAGGAATGCAACTAGTGTTTATGTGCTGCGGGGGAGAGAGAGAGAGATTGGTAAGTTTCTGAAATTTTTCTTTTTTTATAATGATCAAAGGAAAGTCAACAAGTAATGAAAAAGGAGAGAAAATGAAAAAGTAAATAATGAAGGTTTTTAGAAATGCTTTATTTTAGAGATAGGATTTTGCTCTATTGCCCAGGCTAGAGTGCGGTGGCACAGTCATAGCTCACTGCAACCTCAAATTTCTGGGCTAAAATGATCCTCCTGCCTCAGCCTCCTGAGTAACTATAGGCATGTGCCACCATGCCTGGCTAATTAGTAAAATTTTTTTGTGGAGATGGGAATCTCACTATGTGCTGTGCTGGCCACACTGGGTTGGTTGGTTCCTTGTTTGAGACAGAGTCTCGCTTTGTTGCTATGATAGAGTGCCATGGTGTCATTAACTCACAGCAAACTCAGACTCTTGGGCTCAAGCAGTTCTCTTGCCTCAGCCTTCTGAGTAGCTGGGACTACAGGCGCCTGCAATAGCACCCAGCTATTTTTAGAGACAGGGTCTTCCTCTAGCTCAGGCTGGTCTCGAACTTACGAGGTCAAGGCAGGTAATCTACCTGCCTTGGCCTCCCAGAGGCCAGGCTGGTCTTGAGTAATCCTCTCACCTTGGTCTTCCAGTGGCCACTGTGCCCAGTAGAAATGATTTTTAAATAGGTGTGAATGTCACGTTTGCCAGGCTGTTTGGCAGCAAGGAAGAGAATCCCACTCAAGCTAGCACATATGGAAGGACGCACATAAAGACTATAATATAATCAACAGCTGGGAAACCTAGAAACTATATCTTTCTGACCCCAGAATACACATTCTGCTGTATGTTTGTGCCTCTTCATCTATTCTCAATTATTTTGTAGCTGGTTGCAGCATGGCCTGGCCATGCCATTGTTCTTTTGATCCCCTCCCTTATTGAGACACAATTCACACACCATAGCATTTACCCCTTTAAAGTGTGTAATTCACTATTTTTAGTATATTTGTAAAGTTGTTGTAACTATCACCACTGTTTAATTCTGGAACATTTTCATCACCCTAAAAAGAAACATTGTACCCAGTAGCAACCACTCTCCCTACCCTTTCCACCCCCATTCCTAGGCATCCACTAATGTACTTTCTGTTACAGATTTACCTATTCTGGACATTTCATATAAATGGAAACACATGCAATATGTGGCCTTTTGTGACAGGCTTCTGTCACTTAGCATAATGTTTTCAACGTCAAGCTATGACTCCTTATCTCTTGTCACAGTCCTTCGAGCTTGTCCACTTAAACTATCTCTATTTGCGACTTTTCCACTTCTGACTTCACTACTGTTTCTGTTAACTAGTTTTATATTCTGTAGAGCAGTGCCAATCAATAGAACTTTCTCTAATGATAGAAGTAGCCACTACCACTCAGTGTAGTTGTGAAGGAACTTAGTTGACTGTGCCTTTCTTTCTGGGGTTTTGAGGAAGATTTTTCTGAGACAGAGTCTTGTTCAGTTGCACAGGTTGGAGTTTTTTGGTGTAATCATAACTCACACCGTGGCCTTGAACTGCTAGGCTCCAGCAATCCTCCCACTTGGGGCTCCTCAGTAGCTGAAACTATAGGTACCACCACACCCAGCTAATTTTTGTTAGTTTATTTTGTAGAGACAGGATCTCACTGTGTTGCTCAGGCTGATCTCGAACTCCTGGGCTCAAGTGATCTCTGGCATGGACCTCACAGAATGCTGGGATGACAGGTGTGCCCTTATCTTTCTGTTGTAAAGCACAGGCAAAGGGTCTTCCGTTTCTGGCCAGCCAGTGGGTCAACTCGGCACTGGATTGAAACCTACCCCTGGTATAATCAGCTGAGGCCAAAGGGTGGGGGAAAAAGTAGGACAGAACATCGATGCTGCCTATGGGATGGGCCCTGGAGTGAGATAGTTTTAAAAGGAGCAAAGATGGGAAAAAGAGAAGGAAGAGTTCAAGAATTTTGAACAAATGCATGCCTTGAAAATAAAGCTGTTGTTAAATAAAGTTGTTCCCTTGCAGCTCAATGCCGGTAGCTCAGTGACTAAGACTCCAGCCGCATACACTGGGTCTGGCAGGGACCCAGTTCAAACCCGGCCCAGGCCTGCCAAACTACGAATGCAACAAACACAACAACAATAACAAAAATAGCCCGGCATTGTGGCAGGCATCTTTAGACCCAACTACTTGGGAGGCTGAGGCAAGAGAATCGCTTAAGCTCAAGAGCTGGAGGTTGCTGTGAGCTGTGATGTCATAGCACTCTACCCAGGGTGACAAAGTGAGACTCTGTCTCCAAAAAAAAAAAAAAAGTTGTTCCCTTGCTTATCTCTCTTCCCAGTTGAGTTTTATTTTGCCTTTGGCTGGGGGTGGGGTGGGGTGTGGATCTTACAGTATTGCTCAGGCTGGTCTTGAACACTTCTAGATGTGACCTCAAGTGATCCTCCCTGTTCAGGCCTCCCTAGTAGCTGGCGTTACAGGTTCAAGCAACTACACCCAACTTGTGGTGCAGTTCATTGAGAATAGGTTGACAAGATAGCCTCTGATTTTTCATAGTTGTTCATTATGCACATCTTTAGGTGGTTGCTTTCTTTATTGCTTCTGTGGCTAAGTAGAAAGATAAGAGGTGTTTTCCCTAAAACACCTGTCACCTTCTCATCCTCCCCACCCCCAACCCCATCGCAAGCCCTTAATTTTTCCTCTTTTCCATCCATCCTATACCCAGACTGCCACAGAAGTTGAGAATTTCTAGTTGACTTCTCTCTTAGGAATGACGGGGACACTATATATACTTCTCCAGGGGACTGCTGAACTCATTGGTATTTAAATGGACATAATAAATACACATAATTCATAATCACTGATCCTGAGGAGCTCTCTATAGAGTGGGGAAGTAAGGCACAGATTTGTGAATATATTTAGTAATATATAAAGGAAATAGGTTGTGCAGAAGAACCCTTGGTATATCACACTGAGAGTCTTGTCCCAGGTGGGTTTTTTTTTTTTGGAGGGAGGGGACAGAGTCTCACTTTGTTGCCCTCAGTAGAGCCTCCGTAGCATCACAGCTCACAGCAACCTCAAATTCTTGGGCTTAAGCAATTGTCTTGTCTTAGCCTCCTGAGTTGCTGGAACTACAGGCACCCATCTCCTTGAGCGATACTTTGGATACACTGTTCTATAGTATTCTCCTAGCTATTAAATTGATACACAAAGGGGGGAAAGGTGACTCATAGAGTAGACATGAAGAAACAGAAGGATTTGGAAAGTCAAAAGCAAGAAAAGGAAGACATTCACCTGGAATTCTGAATGTCCACTGAATTTTTGAATAAACACCTCCATACTTCTGTGTTTATGCTTTTGTACTGAATATGTACAAAAGTTATAAATGGCACACGATGTAAGGAAGGGGAAGCTGGAGCAGTTGCCTCCAGTGTAATACACAAACTAATACACCCTTGCCTCTTTTTACAAATAGCTGTCAGCTTCCCTATCATCAAAATACATTCGGGGCACCATTGGGGTTCTATGTTAACCCTCCCCAGAATAGAAATATAATGAAAAATGAACATTTTAATAAAATGTTATTAAAACTGGTAATTAAAGTTGTTGGGGTAGGTTGTGGGGAACGACACTTAACTGTTTTACTAGTCATACGGCTTTTATCATTATGGTAGCTAGTTTCTGTTAGAACATGACGATTAGGCTTCTAAAAGCAGTTGCATTATATTCTTGCAACAACCTTCTACACATGGTTTGTTTTATTTATTTATTTATTTTATTTTGAGACAGAGTCTTACTATGTTGCCCTCAGTAGAGTGCTATGGTGTCACAGCTCATAGCAACCTCAAACTCTTGGGTTTAAGGGATTCTCTTGCCTCAGCCTACCAAGTAGCTGGGGCTACAGGCGCCTGCCACAACACCTGGCTATTTTTTGGTTGTAGTTGTCATTGTTGTTTGGCAGGCCCAGGCTGGATTCAAACTTGCCAGCTGCAGTGTACATGACTGGCGGCCTAGCCTCTGAGCTACAGGTGCCAAACCTACTTATGGTTTAAATTAATATCTTAAAAGAAAACCAATAAAATTATGTATTTTAAAACCTTACATAAAAGAGAGCAGATTAATCCTATTGAAATCAAATTATGATATGAGATAATAGCTGCTCTTAAATTTGAGACCCCTCTTTTGTACATTTTATCTAAGTTAATTGCTTATTGATACTATTAACAAGAAATTTTTCCTGTCCCACATTTGAGTGCTTACTTTGAACCATGTACTATACTAGGTGTGGTTGCATAAATGAATAGGAAATAGTTTCTGCCTTCAAGGAGCTACCAGCCTAATTAGGAGAATGGGTTCAGCCAAATTATGCTAAAAAGTGTTAAATACTATAATGAATGTGGAAGTTTAATACTGTTAGAGTTCTAGGAGGTGTAGCTGACTAACATGGAAGAATGTGGGGAACCTTCACAGATATAAGAATTGGGCTGGGCGTTGTGGCAGGCACCTGTAGTCCCAGCTATGCAGGAGGCTGAAGCAAGAGAATCACTTGAGCCCAAGAGTCTGAGGTTGCTGTGAGCTATGATGCTAGGGCACTCTACTGAGGGCAATGAAGTGAGACTGTCTCAAGAAAAAGTAAAGAATTGTCTGTATCCTGTTTGTCTTAAGTAGTTAGATTAATCAGAGAGGGGTTGAGAATAGCCCCTTTTCCATTATAAGAGATTAAGGAATTAAAAGATAGAAGATGCAACTTTTTTTTTTTTTTTTTCTTTGAGACAGAGCCTCAAGCTGTCACCCTACGCCTGGGCATAAGCGATTTTTCTTGCCTCAGCCTCCCAAGTAGCTGGGACTACAGGCACTCACCACAACACCTGGCTACTTTTTGGTTGTATTTTGTTGTTTGGCAGCTCTGGTGTTTGTGGCTGGCGCCTTAGCTGCTTGAGCTATAGGTGCTGAGCCATAGATGCAACATTTCTTTTCTTTCTTTCTTTTTTTTTTTTTTAAGAGACAGAGTCTCACTTTATTGCCCTCAGTAGAGTGCCATGGCGTCACAGCTCATAGCAACCTCCAACTCCTGGGCTTAGGCGATTCTCTTGCCTCGGCCTCCTGAGTAGCTGGGACTGTAGGTGCCCACCACAACTCTCAGCTATGTTTTTGTTGCAGTTTAGCTGGAGCCAGGTTTGAACCTGCCACAGTCAGTATATGGAGCCTGCACCCTATCCACTGAGGGATAGGCACCACCCAAGATGCAACATTCTTACATATCTTCAGATACTTTATAAGATAGCAGTGCTGGAAAGATTTTCTTTTTTTTTTTTTTTCTTGAGACCATCTGGTTCTATTGCCCAAGCTAGAGTACAGTGACATCATCAAAGCTCACCTCAACCTCAAAACTTCAGTGATTGTTCTACCTACAGCCTCCCTATAGGCTGGGACCCACAGGCGTGCACTACCACAAACATCTGATTTTTTTTCTCACAAAATGCTATAATTACAGTTGTCAGTCACTGTGTCCAGCCTATTAGCATTTTATTTAGGATATTAGAACCTAGATAATTTTAATATGATACAATTTCTGGATTAGGCAACAAGTACTAATAGGAAAGCTAACCAGCTATTCTGCTTATTGGAATTTAAGGTTATTAATGGTTTAAATAAATGCTAAGGTTATTTAAGGTTATTAATGGTTTAAATAAATGCTAAGAGTTAGGTCTTGAAACAATAGTAAAAGGAGAACTTAAGAGATGTTATGTTCTGGGCTCGGTGCCTGTGGCTTACGTGGCTAAGGCGCCAGCCACGTGCACCTGAGCTGGCAGGTTCGAATCCAGCCTGGGCCCGCTAAACAACAGTAATGGCTGCAACCAAAAAATGGGCGGGCGTTGTGGCGGGCGCCTGTAGTCCCAGCTACTTGGGAGGCAGAGACAGGAGACTCGCTTGAGCCCAGGAATTGGAGGTTGCTGTGAGCTGTGATGTCACAGCACTCTATCCAGGGTGACAGCTTGAGGCTCTGTCTCAAAAAAAAAAAAAAAGAGATGGTATGTTCTGGGTGGAAACATTTCCCCCTAGGTTCTTGAGCAGGGTAGGAAAGAAGGCATTTAAATAGGAACATTACAAAATTGGTGTGGTAGGACTTCAGAAATCTGTTGCAGTTGGTAAGGGAGTCAACTGGTAAAGTCTTGGGAGAAAGAGCAGTAAATTGGATAATTTAGAAATAAACAAATAAAAAAACCTACCATCATGGCAACATTGTATATATTTCTAGCATAGTTATTTGGAAATTTAAAAGGCAAAGCTTTGTTTTGGTCTGGAGACCTGACTGAGAACACTAGGATTATGTATGAGATAGCCACTTTATTTCTTTTCTTTTTCTTTCTTTCTTTTTTTTTTTAAGAGACAGAGTCTCACTTTGTTTCCCTTGGTAGAGTGCACACACAGCAACCTCCAACTCCTGGGCTCAGGCAATTCTCTTGCCTCAGCCTCCCAAGTAGCTGGGACTACAGGTGCCTGCCATACGCCTGGCTGTTTTTTGTTGCATTTTGGTTGGGGCCGGGTTTGAACCCGCCACCCTCAGTATGTGGGGCCGGTGCCCTGCCCACTGAGCCACAGGCATGGCCCGAGATAGCCACTTTTCAAAGGCCAGCATTCTAGTCAGTTCTTAGTTTGGGCCTTGGAAATCAATAACTTCTAAAAGGAAACTTCACGTACAGTTGTATACACTTAAGAGTATTAAGTCTTACCTGTGATCAGTAGTCCCTTTTTTTTTTTTTTTTTTTTTTAGACAGTCTCACTTTGTCATAGCTCACAGCAACCTCAGACTTGTGAGCTTAAGCGATTCTCTTGCCTCAGCCTCCTGAGTAGCTGGGACTACAAGTGCCCACCACAGTGCCTGGCTTTTTTTGTTGTTGCAGTTGTCATTGCTGTTTTAGCTGTCCAGTGCCAGGTTCCAACCCGCCACCCTCCATATATGGGGCTGGGGCCCTACCCTCTTAGCCACAGGTGCCACCTGTCCTTTGTTATCTTATGGATATTTTTAAAAGTGTTTTTTAACTATGCTTAAAAATTATTAAAACTTAATCTTGTTTGGGGAGCTTTACCCTTTAAGTTCCTCTGAGAATTCTCGTGGTAGTCAAGGTGTGAGTCACATTTAAAACTGAAGGTGTACCTTTTAGAATGATTACTTTGATATCTAATGGAAGCGCCTGAGGGGGAACTAAGGAGTTTTGGTAAATCAGATGGAAGTAATGAAAGAAAGTAGAGGGGTTTTTTTCCCCCTACTTTTTCAGAAAGTAATAGAGATCTTTAAAGAAAA
Organism: Perodicticus potto; assembly: GCA_963574655.1. Classification (NCBI taxonomy): domain Eukaryota; kingdom Metazoa; phylum Chordata; class Mammalia; order Primates; family Lorisidae; genus Perodicticus; species Perodicticus potto. The sequence goes on along the minus strand of CAUYRH010010975.1, from coordinate 12,393 downwards.
GGAAACTCCCTCTGGAAAGCAATATGAATATATAATAAAGTGTTATTTTATCTTATGCAGCTCAAAGAAAATGAACGGCACCCTGGACCACCCAGACCAACCAGATCTTGATGCCATCAAGATGTTTGTGGGCCAGGTTCCAAGGACCTGGTCTGAGAAGGACTTGCGGGAACTCTTCGAACAGTATGGTGCTGTCTATGAAATCAATGTCCTAAGGGATAGGAGCCAAAACCCTCCTCAAAGCAAAGGTCGGGGCTTTGGGTATTTATGTAATTTTAGCTCTGTGCATTCTGTCATTCATTACCAGAATTTTCCTCCTTGTCCTTTTTAGTAGCTATATCTTCTAATGCAAACACATTTTTAATGATATAAAAATAAAAAGTTAACATGACATCATGAGAATAATTTGTTAATTGGATCTTGGGCAATCTTTTTTTGAGAGCTCTGAATTAAAGAGACCAGACCCGTATGAGGGTCTTCATTTGGTCTTGGGAATGGAATAACAAAAATAAAGTTGAAGTAAACCACCCACAGAAGATTTCCTTTAATACTCTGACTAGGGTAAACTAAAGGAAAAAAACTTTCTACATACCATGGATTTCTTCTTCTTCTTTTTTTTTGCTGTTTCTGGCCGGGGCTGAGTTTGAACCCACCACCTCTGGCATATGGGACTGGCTGTATACTCCTTTGAGCCACAGGCGCCACCATACTCTGGATTTCTTGTTGGTATAACAGAGACCTTGCAGGATGGTTTATCAGCTGGGAAGGACTTGTTTAGGCAACTTGTTTAGTATAGCCTTCAAAATGGACAGGAGAGGGCGGCGCCTGTGGCTCAGTGAGTAGGGTGCCGGCCTCATACGCCAGAGGTGATGGGTTCAAACCCAGCCCTGGCCAAAAACTGCAAAAAAAAAAAAAAATACTAGCACACTTGATACAGGGCAAAATGGACAGGAGAAAAAAAGACAGAAATACTCAGCACAGAGGAAGGTTTACAGAACTGGTGGTAGATAGGTGTTATCTTTGCCCCAAATACACACAAACATGTTCTTATTTTCCAGTTGACCAAGTTCAGAATAATTTTCTGTGAAGGCTATTCTACAGTACAATGTGAAGAAGCATAATTTATAATACAGTTATACATGTGAAACCAGCTTAATAGTAGAGGATCTAGAAGCAGAGAAATTATTTTCTTTGCTTCTTAGTAGCATAATGAACTAAATTTATCAAGAATCATAGTTTCTGAAAATTACTACCAAAATAACATTCAGTCATTTAGAATCCTAACTGCTACATCTATTTTGTATGTCATGGGAATGTGGGAGCATCAGAACATGAGGCCTGGGATTACAAGATATACTTCCCTCATCCTATTGCTTATAAAGATAGCAAAGCACAGAATCTATAGATTTGAGGCAACACTATGTGCTATTAGAAGCTTAATTATATATGATGAGAACCAAGAGTCTAGAAGAAAAATTAAAGAGTTTCTTACTGTTAAATAATTGTGTAATTTAATAAGTGATAATTATATTTTAAGCATGTAGCAGATGTGATTACGATTTAGGGAGTGGTTTATTCTGAGAGAATTGGTGAGGAAAGACTTCCTGGTACACTACCACCTGCAACCTGGCCTGTGTATCTTGTTTGTGTCTGAGTCTTTTTGCCTAGCACAATACCTAGTACTCCCAGTGAGGTAGATTAAGTGGAAGGGCACATGACCTCTTGAAGGGAAGTCATCTTTTTCAGAGATGTGTACGAGCAGCTAGAGAGCTTCTAATATAATGAGGAGGAAACTAAAACAATCAAGGAAATACATAAAAAATAATCTTTTTTTCCTACTGGGCGTTCATATTCATCCTCTCCCTTCTCTCCTCCACTGTCTTCTCTCTTGATGGTTTTAATAAACTCAGTCTTTTAAGTTCTAACATGCCAGTGGAGGAAGGTGTGCTCTTGGAATTGTCTGTTTTCAAAGTTTGATTTTGTGAAATCTGTTTATTGCAGGGTGCTGTTTTGTTACATTTTACACCCGTAAAGCTGCATTAGAAGCGCAGAATGCTCTTCACAACATGAAGGTCCTTCCAGGGGTAAGAACTCTCCTACTAGTAAATAGAACTGTGGTCGATTTGATGCATGGGACATACTTACATTAGACACATGCTGAAAATCATTTTGGGAAAAAGATAGCAGGAATTGATGTAAAAAGGAAAACATAAAGGGAACATTTCAAAAAAGATAGGTTGAGGGCGGCACCTGTGGCTCAAGGAGTAGGGCACCGGCCCCATATACCAGAAGTGACGGGTTCAAACCCAGCCCTGGCCAAAAAACAAAACAAAACAAAACAAAATAGGTTGAAAGTAGTTTTCTGTCTGCCAAGAGTCTTGGCTGTTCTGACTTCGACTCCCATTCTATCTATTACACTTTGTGGGGAAAGGTCAAGTCATACATGAGATTAGAAAGAGCTCTTAAGGCTCTGGCATGGGTATTTCTTTTAAAGTCTCCATGTAAATTTCTGAATGCCATCAATGTGTACAATGCTAATACTCATATATTTTCCTTTATAGATGCATCATCCTATACAAATGAAACCTGCTGACAGTGAGAAGAACAATGGTTAGCAAACATGAATTTTCCTTATAAGGTTTCTTCCTAGTTTGTTTGCTGTTTTTGTTGTTGTTGTTGTTAAGAGTCTCATTGTGTCACCCTTAGTAGAGTACCGTGGCATTACAGCTCACAGCAACCCAAACTCTTAGGCTTAAGAGATACTCCTGCCTCAACCTCCCAAGTAGCTGGGACTATAGGCGCCCACCACAATGCCTGGCTATTTTTCTCTTGCAGTTTGGCTGGGGCTGAGTTTGAACCCACCACCCTCAGTATATGGGGCCGGCGCTCTACTCACTGAGCCAGAAACGCCACCCTGTTTTGTTTTGTTTTGTGTTTTGTTTTTTGTTTTTTTTGAGACAGAGTTCTCAGGCTGTTGCCCTGGGTAGATTGCCATGACTTCATAGCTCACAGTAACCTCCAACTTTTGGAATCAAGTGATCCTCTTGCCTCATTTTTTTTTTTTCCTATTTTTAGTAGAGACAGGGTCTCGCATTTTGCTCAGGCTTGTCTCGAACTTGTGAGCTCAAGTAGTCCACCCACCTCGACTTCCCAGAGTGCTAGCTAGGATTTCAGGCGTGAGCCACAGTGCCCAGCCTACAAGAACATTTTGGAATGAACTGAGATACACTTAATCAATACACATATGTATAATTTTTTATGAGTGGGAGTGAGGGGAAAAAGAACCTTTAAGAAAGGAAAAAGCGGGCGGTGCCTGTGGCTCAGCGAGTGGGGCGCCGGCCCCATATACCAAGGGCTGCGGGTTCAAGCCCGGCCCCGGCCGAACTGCATCAAAAATTAGCCGGGCACTGTGGCGGGCGCCTATAGTCCCAGCTACTTGGGAGGCTGAGGCAAGAGAATCGCTTAAGCCTACAGCTGGAGGTTGCTGTGATCTGTGACTCCACAGTACTACACCGAGGGCGATATAGCGAGACTCTGTCTCTACAAAAAAAAAAAAAAAGAAAGAAAGGAAAAAGCTGGCTGGACGCCTGTGGCTCAACGGGCTAAGGCGCCAGCCACGTACACCTGAGCTGGCGGGTTCAAATCCAGCCCAGGCCCACCAAACAATGACGGCTGCAACCAAAAAATGGCCGGGCGTTGTGGCTGGCGCCTGTAGTCCCAGCTACTTGGGAGGTGGAGGCAAGAGACTCGCTTCAGCCGAGGAATTGGAGGTTGCTGTGAGCTGTGATGCCACAGCACTCTATCCAGGGTGACAGCTGAGGCTCTGTCTCAAAAAAAAGGAAACAGCTGTATTAAAATTGTAATAATTTGGCCAGGTGCAGTGGCTCACACCTGTAATCCTAGCACTCTGGGAGACCGAGGTGGGTGGATTATTTAAATTTATGAGTTCGAGACCAGCCTGAGCAAAAGCAAGACTCCCCCCTGCCCCCCAATCTCTGCTAAAAATAGAAAAACTAAGGTGGAAGGATCACTTAAGCCTGAGTAGGAGGTTGCTGTGAGCTATGATGCCACAGCACTCTACCCAGGGCGATAGCTTGAGACTCTAGTCTCCCCCCCCAAAAAAAAAAAATTGGGCAGCACCTGTGGCTCATCGAGTAGGGCACAAGCCCCATATATCGAAGGTGGCGGGTTCAAACTGGGCCTCAGCCAAACTGCAAAACAAAAAAATAGCCGGGCATTGTGGTGGGCGCCTGTAGTCCCAGCTACTTGGGAGGCTGAGGCGAGAGAATCACCTAAGCCCAGGAGTTGGAGGTTGCTGTGAGCTGCGTGACGCCACAGCACTCTACCGAGGGCAATAAACTGAGACTCTGTCTCTACAAAAAAAAATTGTAATAATTCCTAGCATTCTTATAGGCCGGGGCAGGTGGATTATGTGCTCATAACATTTGTTATCTTGCATATTGTATCTCTTATAATTGCAGAAGTCAAACATGACTTGAGTATTACAATTTAATGATATTTTTCTTTCTTAATGTGTATACTTTTTTTGGCACCCTCTGCATACAGTATTTACATTTGTTGGAAGGAATGTTCTTTTCTTCTTATATCAAGTATATGTATAAACCTCTTCCTCTTTCTTTAGTAGTAGTGCTAGTAAGAGCAAATTATACTACCAGGCAAGATGCTAAGCACTTTTCATTTAATACCTATGGCTAGCCTGTGACGCAAACCTAGCTTTCTCTCTTAATCATATGGGGAAACAGGCACAGAATAGTTTCAGTAACATTCACAAGATCATAAAACTACTGTATTTTGGACAGCACCCTAACCACCGTACCTCAGTGGTTAGGGTGCTGTCCATGTGCTCTGGGGCTGGTGGGTTCGAACCCAGTCCTGGCCTGCTAAACAAACAAACAAAAAATAGCCAGGCATTGTGGCAGGCACCTGTAGTCCCGCTACACCTGTAGGGAGGCTGAGGCAAGAGAATCGCTTGAGCCTAAGAGTTTAAGGTCACTGTGAGCTATGACACCATGGCACTCTTTTGAGGGTGGGGGGAAAAACTGTATTTCAACTAAATGCTTCCAATTTTAATTTTAAAGTACCATTGGTTGTAAGAGGAGATGTATGAATAAAATGTGTGTCTTGGAATCCATGAAATACGGGATGAAGGCTCAGAGCCAGGATTTACACTCAGGTGGTCTAGCTCTGGATCCTGTGCTACAGTACTGCGTGTTTTAGTTATAATGTTCAAGCCTTTCATGTTTTACTTTCTTAGCAGTGGAAGACAGGAAGCTGTTTATTGGTATGATTTCCAAGAAGTGCACTGAAAATGACATCCGAGTCATGTTCTCTTCATTTGGACAGATTGAAGAGTGCCGGATATTGCGGGGACCTGATGGCCTAAGCCGAGGTAGGTACAGTTTTAGCTTTTAAATATATTTGTTTTACATATGAAGCTGTTTTTCCTTTGTTGTTGTTGTTGTTTTGTAGCAACAAAGTCTCCCTTTATTGCCCTCGGTAGAGTGTCATGGCATCACATAGCTCACAGCAACCTCCAACTCCTGGACTTAGGCAATTCTCTTGCCTTAGTTTCCCAAGTAGCTGAGACTACAGGCGCCCACCACAACGCCCGGCTATTTTTTTGTTGTTGCAATTTGATCAGGGGCCGGGTTTAAACCTGCTACCCTCAGTATACGGTGCTGGTGCCCTACCCACTGAGCTACAGGCGCCATCCATGAAGCTGTTTTTTAATGGCACCAGTGGAAATAAGTGATCACTAGCCGACACAGCCTTGTTATGTTGAAAAGATTGAGCCCATTCCTTCCTGCTGTACATTTAGGTCTGAGGAGTCTTAACTCCTTCTACCAGCTGATTCCTTTTCTGTTCTCCTAACTTGCCTGGAGGAGTCTATATTCTTCACTTCAGTGTCAGGCATTAAAATTTTCTCTTTGTGTGTATGGAGAGGTTCTGGATGCCAAAAGGGAGGAAACACTTCATTCTCTTGTTTTCTTTTCAAGAGGAGCTAGAGGGCTAGGCACTGTGACTCATGCCTAACCCTTGGGGAGACTGAGGCAAAGAATCACTTGAGTCTAGGAGTTTGAGATTACAATAAGCTATAATCATGCCATTGCACTCCAGCCTGGGTGACAGAGTGAACCTCTCTTTAAAAAAAAAAAAAGAGAGAGAGAGAAACTAGAGGGCATGATTCTTCTTTTCTCCTTTGAGCACTTTTTGTCCTGTATGTGGGTTTCTGGTTTTTCATGATAGTGCTTACCGCTCTACTGTAATGTATCTGTCTCCTCCACCAGCTCAGGAACCCTGTCTATGTCACTGGGATGGTAGTCAGCACATAGTAGGTGCTCAGTAAACGTCTGTCAGATAAATAAGCAAATGAATGATGAGTTATTGATTCTTCTTTTACCAGGTTGTGCATTTGTGACTTTTACAACAAGAGCCATGGCACAAACAGCTATCAAGGCAATGCATCAAGCACAGACTATGGAGGTAGGGAGTAGATACATGAAACAGGGGAAATTCCTTAGCCTCAGAATGCTAGGAAAGTTGACCATCAAAGTCCAGCAATATGTATACCATCTAATTGTCTAGAAAGTTTAAAACCAATGCTTGCTTTAAAAATAACATAATTGAAAATAGTTACTGTTTTAAATTGCCTCTTGCCACTCATGACTGTCAGAAGGAAAACCATTTGGCAATGAATAAAATTCGAATGCAGCCTGCATGTCACCTAAAGGAGGATGTTTCCCTCACCCAGAAAGGGGAATTTAACTCTTTGGTTTTGGTATTTTCATAGGGTTGTTCGTCACCTATGGTGGTAAAATTTGCTGACACACAGAAGGACAAAGAACAGAAGAGAATGGCCCAGCAGCTCCAGCAACAGATGCAGCAAATCAGCGCAGCATCTGTGTGGGGAAACCTTGCTGGTTTAAATACTCTTGGACCCCAGTATTTAGCAGTGAGTCTTTGTGGTTTGCTTCCTGCAGATTGTGCAAGCTCCTAGCTGTTTCTTCTTACGCTGTCCCTAGCTAACAGATACAGTGGCATTTGTAATGTCTGACATACAGAAATTTTATGTAAATATTCGGGCAATGTAATGTTCTTTGAGTCCTGTTAATGTTTCTCTTTACACACACACACAAATATCTTGAGGCCTTTGCTACGGTTAATGTGGAATCCTGATGTAAAGATATTTAGAATATCTCAAGTCCCTGCCTTCAAGAAAAAAATTCCTGATGGAATCTTAACTACCTAGCATCTTTCTCACTATCTCTTTCTATTGGATATAGAGGGCAGCATTAAACTTGTTATTGACTCTTTCCTAAAGAATGTGATAAATGTTTTTTTCAGTGGACTGAGAGATCAAGAGATTAACATGGACATTATTAATATTACAGGTGTATATATCAGTTCCCTACATTGTAATAATCTTATTTTAATTTGGTCTCTCTCTTGTTGAATGAGAGCCACATAGTCCAAAAGTTCTAGCTCTGATCCAGATTTATGAGGACTACAGTATAAGTAGAACTTTACATAGCTGACCACCTCCTTAAATTGACCCAATTTTCATAGATTGGACATGCACCACATGTGCATTAACAGTACATCAAGTTCCTTATGTTGACCAGCTCTGTGTATTGATCAGTTTGTTACAGTCCTTTGAATAATCAACTTACAGAGGTTCTGCTTTATGTTATAGGGGATTATTTTACTGCTTTAACGCTTAAAAAAATTATAGCCAGCACAAGATACTTAGTTTAAGCCATCTCATCTGTGTTCAAAAAGAAAAGGTCATCTCTGAAGCTATAAATAGTAAAGCCACCAGATTTTTTTTTTTTTTTTTTTTTTGTAGAGATAGAGTCTCACTTTATCGCCCTCTATAGAGTGCCGTGGCATCACACAGCTCACAGCAACCTCCAACTCCTGGGCTTAGGCGATTCTCTTGCCTCAGCCTCCCAAGTAGCTGGGACTGCAGGCGCCCGCCACGGCTAAGCCAGTAGATTTATACGAATGGTGCAGAAATATCACATAGGAATAACCAATATAGAGTTATTCACTTGTCACCTTTTCAAGTATTATTTTGTATGGAAACTGAGGAAAGACGTGTGATTTCTGTTCCCTACTCCTGAATTTTGGTTAATTTGATCCATTCTGATTTTATATTTCAAAATCTTAGGAAAAATTCCAGTTTTTCCTACCTAGAATTTCTCTGAAGTAAAAAGCAAAGAATAGTGGTATTTTAACAGATTAAATTATTTCTTCATGCTGAAACATTGCTTGTAAGTTCAGAAAATTCAGAGAAATTTTCGTCTTTTGTCAAAATGATAATGCTTTGAAAATGGTCTCCATGATATTGCACTTATTTTTTTAGGGGTTTTGGAGCCACTTTTTAGGGAAGATTCACCTTTTTGTTGTCATTGTCACACTTAGTGTGTATGTGTTGACAGCTGTGGTCTCTTCATTTCTGTTGGACGTGATCCCTGCCCTAAGACCTGTTCTCATTTAGAAAGAAAATGAAGGTGCCAAAGATAAAGCATAGTCTACCAGTTAAGACTCAATACATTGCCTGTGGTGTGTAAGATAAAAAGGAAGATACGTTTGGTAAAAGGAATTCAGGGAGATAAAAGAAAAACAGTGAACATGTGAGTGCTAATGGATTGTGAGATAGTACATAATCATTAATTATGAAGCTCTTCCCAGAATATGTGAATTTGAACCAACTGAGCTCTGTTGGACTAGAGCAGTGGTTCTTACTCATTATGTGGGGTATCAACTCCTTTGAGCAGTGGTAAAGTGTGCTTGTACATTTTTTTATTTTTGCGGGTTTTTTTTTTTTTTTTTTTTTCTGGCTGGGGCTGGGTTAGAACCCGCCACCTCCGGCATATGGAGCCTGCGCCCTACTCCTTTGAGCTACAAGCGCTGCCTGCTTGTACATTTTTTTTCCCATTCTGTTTCTGGGGAGATATGGATGTGTTCATGAAACCCACCCATGAACTCTAGACTAGAAGGATCCATGATGACAGGAGAACAAGGTCAGATGTTTATAGGGATGGGAAACAGGTTGAATAAAGGATCCAGTGTAAGAGTACCAAATTTACATAAGCAACAGTAATTGGGTTTGAATGAAATAGGTTTTCAGCAGATTGGTTAGATGAAGGTTGTGGTTTGCCATAATACGGAGTATAGTCACAGAATTCTATAAGCCTACAGACAGTTATTATTTGTTAAGAGACAACCATTAGAGGCAAATGTACACCTGAATCTAGTATAGACTGATCCATTGATTATTTTGTCATCTGTAACAGTGAAGATCAATTTGGAAGGGAGGAGATAAATAGAGCTGGACAGATGTGTAGGTTGGTCCTTTGTGACTGGAAAAGTTTACTCTAGGAAATGCCATGAAATGGTTAGATTTGATATTTAAAATAGTTGAGTGAACTACAAATCAAGTATTCAGGTGAAAAAAAGTTCTACAAAATAAGATATGTGGACCTAACTAAGGAGAACTAGAGAGGGGGAGAGGGGAACTAGAAACGACAGTCATCCATATACAGACACTAATTACAGTTGTCTGTACAGCTGCCTGAGTTTAGCTTGTCACCCTGCTCTACTTTTGTCTGCTGCTGTGCTGCATTCTGCTGCCCAGAGACTGAGCTTGGCTCAGTACTCAGTGAACATTCTTTCTGCTGGGCCAGGCCTTTAGCTGCTGTGTCATTGTTCTGTGCTGTCATGAGCCTCATGTTTCTATTTTGTTGGCTTGGGTTCTTGTCTTCAACTTTTTCCTCTCTGGGGGCCTCTGCACTCTCGCTTTGCTGTGCTGTAGAGTTATCCCAGATGCAGAACCAGCCCTCACTCTCACTCTTGTTCTGTTTTTTGGTGTAATGTCTAGCTTTATTTGCAGCTCCTTCAGCAGACTGCCTCCTCTGGGAACCTCAGCACCTTGAGCAGCCTCCACCCGATGGGAGGTAAGTGTCCCACTGCTGCAGAGGAGCAGCTGCACCCAGGCCAGCAGACCCAGGCTTAACAGACCCAGCTAACTACAGTCTAAGGATTTTGTACCTTTGATGAAGAGATTTTTTTTTCCCCATTCATTATGTAAACCTGAGCAAAGGTGAACATCCTAGGACTCAACTTTCTTGTTTCTATAAGGTGGCTCTATTACTTTATGCTACATTGCTCTGAGGTTGCATGCTGCCCACCACCCTTTTAAGTTACTGTTGGGGAAGAAGATAGCAAAGAGCTGTTAGCAACTGTGGGTTGAGACCATTTGGATAAGGAGAGAACTGCAGAAACTCTTTATTTCCATAATAAAAGTGACTTTCCATTGACTCTGTACAGAAAAACCAAAGATGGCTTCCATGCAAATGGCTTAATCTGAAGCTGCTAGAACTCAGTTTACTTGTATGTCTTATACTTGCTATTTCCTAGGATTCTTCTTTTGTTCTTGCTCTTAACATACCAAAAATGACAAGTATACCTAAGTTTATACCGAATGGTACTCCATAGACAAACTTGAGCCAGGGGCCATCAGCAGGTCTCTAAAGTGTAGCCAGTGGGGCAGTTTGAAAGCTGTCTGCACCTGGAACCCTCTGCAGTGGGCTATGGGTAGGCAAGAGCATTTGAGAAAGGGGTAGTGTTTAGTGAACTGCATTTTACAGGTGAAAATTTTTTGATGGTTGTTCAGCTTATTTCCAGAGATAAAGTTGGCTATGTTTATAGAAAGTTGCTAGATTATCATCTATATTGTACTTTTATTTTCACCTGCTCTTTCCACTCTCCCCTTGGCCCCATCCCGTATACCTTTCCATCATCTAGTAAATGGCTTGCAGCATCTATAGCACAGTTTAGATTTCTTCTTCTCCTTTTAACTGTGTTGCATCGGTTCTAGTTGGAAGTCTTTTCCCTTAGTGATTTTTCCTCTCTTCTTCTGATGATTAATCTGTTATTAACTGGCAGTGTATTTTTTTTTTTAATTTTTTTCCTGTTTCTGTTCTCATATGTATTCTCCCCTGTCATTCCTTCTGGGCCTTCTGCAACTCTGCTACGTTTTCTGCTTATTACCCTGTGTTAATAGAGAGCAAAATTCCCTGTAAAGTTTAAAGTAGGAGCTTGGATGCAATGCTGTTCTGTGCCAGAGGTTTTGGCATTGTTCTGTGGGACTCCTGGCCCCATTCTGGGCCATATGCATACCCTTCTTTTCTGATCTCCTACTTGCCCATTCCTTCATGAATACTCACTTGGGATGGTGTGCTGTTGGATCATCTGTCTCTTCTCTGAGGAAATGATTCCAAGTTTCTTACTGAGTGGTAGCTGAATCTTTTTCTGGAGCCTTATAATGCTTATAAAGCTTATCTAGAATAATTCTTCTTTGTCCTGGACCAGCCTTCTGCCAGAATGTGCTGTCACTGCTGGGACAGATAGGAGGCACCCTTACCTCCTAGCTGATCTCTTGCTTTGGATGTTGCAGGGTTAAATGCAATGCAGTTGCAGAATTTGGCTGCACTAGCTGCAGCAGCTAGTGCAGCTCAGAACACACCAAGTGGTACCAATGCTCTCACTACATCCAGCAGTCCCCTCAGCGTGCTCACCAGTTCAGGTAAGCGTGTAATAGGGGCCAGCATAATGGTATATGTCTTGAGCAGATCCTCTCTATTCAAAGGTAGAGTCCAAAGAAAGGGGTATGTCATTCTGGAAAGTAGTTAACACCCATTTCCAGAGAGGTCAGATTATGAACAACAAATTTTCAAATGTCATCTTTTAATTTAAGGGAAAGCTCGTAATTTTTAGTTTACTTGTACCCATTATTTGTCTCTATCCTCCAAGGATAGTTACCAGAATTAGTAACTGAAAACCTTGGATGCTTGAATAGTGTCACTCTTTTGCTTTGATTTGTATTGACAAGAGAAGGCAAGTTATGGCTTGAGTTTAACTCCTGGATTTCTAATAGCAGGGTCCTCACCTAGCTCCAGCAGCAGTAACTCTGTGAATCCCATAGCCTCACTCGGAGCCCTGCAGACATTAGCTGGAGCAACAGCTGGCCTCAACGTTGGCTCTTTGGCAGGTAAGGGGTAGCCCCTGGCCATTACTTGTGTAGGAAGCACATCTTAGCTCTGCTGAGGGTGCCACTGAATGATTGAAGTGGCCCAGTAAATTTAGAAATAATCAAGGGATTTTGAATCATCCCTGAGTTAAATCCCACCTCTGCCCCTTAGTTAGCTGTAACTTTGGACCACTTTTTTTTTTTTTTTTTTTTTTTTTTTTGGTGACAATTTTTAAATTTTTAACATTGTTGTATGTTGGTTTGCCAACCAACCACCAATGACCACAAATTTTTTAAAAATGGTATTACCCAATTCAAAAAACTGGAGTTTAACACTT
>CAUYRH010010974.1:0-19261 GCA_963574655.1 Perodicticus potto | reverse complement strand
CCCTTGGGCCTGCCAAATAACAATGACAGCTGCAACCAAAAATGGCCGGGTGTTGTGGTGGGCACCTGTAGTCCCAGCTACTTGGGAGGCAGAGGCAGGAGACTCGCTTGAGCCCAGGAATTGTAGGTTGCTGTGAGCTGTTATGCCACGTCACTCTATCAAGGGTGACAGCTTGAGGCTCTGTCTCAAAAAAAATAAAAATAAAATAAAAATAAAAATAAAAAAAAAAAAGAAAAGGACACTGCTAAGAGTTTCACATGCTTCATCTCTTCTTTACAACAGCTCTGTCAGGTATATCTTACCATCTCCATTTTCTAGATGATGAAATGGAGCCTCTGAAGGTTACGAGTCTTCCTAAGGTCACACAGCTAATAAAGGCAGGGCCAGGATTAGAGCATCAGATCTGGAGTGAAGGCTTCTGCCATGACACCACACTGCCTCAGTAAGCCAGTGGGAGAGACTAGGGAGAGGTGTGCTTGGTCTTGTTTAGTTTCTTGAGTTGCTCTAGGAAGCTTCAGGAAGGCCTGGCTTTTGTCCTTCCACCCAATGGTCATTGAGAATGTGGCCTGGAGCAGCTAGTGTGACTTTGAGGTCAGTGTCTCCCTGTCCTCCAGCCCAGAAGTCTCATTGTGATCCCAGTCCCCTCCCCGATCGCCTCTTCTCAAGCCCTGGTCCCACGTGGTCTCTGTCAAAGAGACCCCTGTTTTCAGCCAGACTCACCCATTTCCCTGCTCTCCTTAGAGATCTCTTCACATGGCTGTCCCAAGCGAAAAGGCTTTTCACCAGATTTACTACATACATGCTTACCACCTACAGTCACAATGACATGCAATGTCATACTGCCCCCAGAGCCCACACATACTCTAGAACTTCTTCAAACCCAGTTCCCACAGGCTCAGCTCCCAGAAGCCAAGGGAACGGGGCCCTTACAAAGCTCTCTCACCTGACATAAGAGAACATATCTCTTCAGTTCTCAGGAAAGCCCCCTGGCACCTCTGTCAACACCACTGTTTGCTAGGTGACAGCCACTGGAATTACAGGCACAGGAATCAAGTGGGAGCATCCAGCCCCGAAATCTATCCTAACCTCCTCCTCTCTAACTCTTGAGGACAGCTGTGGGTAGAAGTCTGTCCTCCCCAGAAGTGGCCATATCTGAGATATAGGGAAACTGAGAGGCCAAGAGGGGTCTGCCCTGGCAATGCTGCTCCCAGGCAATGCTCTTCCAGCCAGGTGGAAAGATGGCTGTGTCCCTAGGGGCAGTTTACAGAGCAAGGAGGGAAGGGAGAGGAATGGCAGTATGAGAGCTTCCAGGCTGGACTCCCCTACCATCCCTGGAGCCTTAAGTTGGTCTGTAGCCCCAGCCTTTCTCCAGGCACCACCCATAGCCCTGCCCCTCCCTCCCCTCATCCACTTATACCCAGACTGCAGTCACAGCCACATGTGAGATGATGTCACACTTATACTTGGACACAGGCTGCAGGATAACCTGCTGTGTTTTTTGGTCTGAAGTTCCCAACATCCTTAAACCATTGCTGACTCAACTTCAACAGAAGATCACAATCCTTTATAAGAATTAAGCCTCTTGGCTGGGTTTGGTGGCTCACGCCTGTAATCCTAGGACTCTGGGAGACCAAACCAGGTGGATTACATGAGCTCAGGAGTTCAAGACCTGAGCACTCTACAAAAAAGAGAAAAACTAGCCAGGCATTGTGGTGGACACCTGTAGTCCCAGCTACCTGAAAGGCTGAGGCAAGAGGTTATCCTGGGCATCTTTGGCACCCTGCTTGAGCCCAAGAGTTTGAGGTTGTGAGCTGTGATGCCACGGCACTCTACCCAGGGCAATAGAGGGAGATTCTGTCTCAAAAAAAAAAAAGAAAAGAAAGAAAGAATTGCCAGGTGCAGTGGCTTATGCCTGTAATCCTAGCACTTGAGAGGCTGAGGCAGGTGTATTGCCTGAGCTCACAGGTTCAAGACCAGCTTGAGCCAGAGTGAGACCTCGTCTCTAAAAATAGTGAGACATTGTGGCAGGTGCCTGTAGTCCCAACTACTTGGGAGGCTGAGGCAAGAGAATCCCTTAAACCCAGGAGTTTGAGGTTGCGGTGAGCTATAATGCCACAGCACTCTACCAAGCATGACAAAGTGAGACTCTGTCTCAAAAAAAAAAAAAAATAAGCCTTTTTAAGTAAAGAGGTCCCTCATTTTCCCCACCACCACTTACAATCTAGAAATTCCAATTCTAGTCCAGGCATGGTGGCTCACGCCTATAATGCTAGCCCTCTGGAAGGCTAAGGAAGGTGGATTGCTTGAGCTCACAAGTTCGAGACCAGCCTGAGCCAGAACGAGACTCTGTCTCTTAAAAAAAAAAAAAAAAATAGCAGGCATTGTGGCGGGTGCTGTTGTGCCTGTAGTACTAGCTACTCAGGAGGCTGAGGCAAGAGGATCTCTTGAGCTCAAGAGTTTGAGGTTTCTGTGAGCTTGACGCCATGGCACTCTACCAAGGGTAACAAAGTGAGAATCTGTCTCAAAAACAAAGAAAGAAAGAAAAAGAAATCCCAGTCCTATGCCTCACGCCCTCTGACATCCCAATTCTGTTTATCAGCTGGCCTACCATGCAGCACTGTATTTTTATTTTATTTTTATTTTTTTGAGACAGTCTCACTATGTCACCCTGGGTAGAATGCCATGGTGTCACAGCTCACAGCAACCTCAAACTCGTGAGCTTAAGCGATTCTTGTGCCTCAGCCTCCCAGGTAGCTAGGACTACAGGCACCTGCCACAACACCTGGCTATTTTTTGGTTGTAGTTATCATTGTTGTTTGGCAGGCCTGGGCTGGATTCAAACCCACCAGCTCTGGTGTATGTGGCTGGCGCCCTAGCTGCTGAGCTAAAGGCAGCGAGCCACATGTAGCACTTTATAAGGCACATCCTGTCATTTCATAATTCATTCAGCTGCATGACTGTTCTGTGCTGGAGACTGGCATTACAGTGGTGAATAAGGCAGGCAAGATCCTCACCCCTAGTGGCTTGCCATCCAGAGCATATTCATGAAAGAGTTATTTGTGTTACAATCCTTGAGGGGTTGTTTAAACAACTCCTGGACACCATCCCTAAAAATTCATAATCAGTAAGTCAGTAGAGAGATGGGACTCAAGAATGTGTATTTTATTTTATTTATTATTTTTTAATTTTTTTTTTTGAGACAGAGTCTCACTTTGTCACCCCCAGTAAAGTGCCCTGGCGTCATAGCTCACAGCAACCTCAAACTCTTGGGCTCAAGCGATTCTCTTGCCTCAGCTTCCTGAGTAGCTGGGACTACCCGCGCTGGCCACGACACCTGGCTATTTTTAGAGACAGTTTTGATCTAGCTCAGGCTGGTCTCAAACTGGTGAGTTCATGGGATCTGCCCACCTCAGCCTCCCAGAGTGCTGAGATTACAGGCATGAGCCACCGTGCCCAGCCTTTTAAAAAAATTTTTAAGACAGAGTTTCACTCTATTGCCTTGGGTAGAGTGCCATGGCCCTCATAGCTCACAGCAACCTCAAACTCTTGGGCTCAAGTGACTCTCTTGCTTCAGCCTCCCGAGTATCTGGGACTACAGGTGCCCACCACAACACCCAGCTAATTTTTCTATTTTGGTAGAGATAGGATCTTGGCCAGGTGCTGTGGCTCATGCCTATAATCCTAGCACTCTGGGAGGCTGAGGCAGGTGGATTGCCTGAGCTCTCAGGTTCAAGACCAGCCTGAGCCAGAGCGAGACCTCATCTCTAAAAATAGCCAGGTATAGTGACGGGCACCTGTAGTCCCAGCTACTTGGGAGGCTGAGGCAAGAGAATTGCTTACACCGAAGAGTTTATGGTTGCTGTGAGCTATGACACCATGGCACTCTACCGAGGGTGACAAAGTAAGACTCTATCTCAAAAAAAAAAAAAGAGACAAGGTCTCACTCTGACTCAGAGCTGGTCTCAAACTCACGAGCTCAAGCAATCCACCCACCTCAACCTCCCAGAGTGCTAGGATTATAGGTATGTGCATTTTAAACAGACTCCCCAAGTAATTCCAATATATCCTATGTATTCTAGAGATGGCTGTCCTAGAGGACGTTGTTCTCAGCAAAGTAGATACCATTAGCTACCTGATGACTTGGATTTGAGTGCCAGCCCTACGTCTTCCTAGCTGTGTGATCTTGGACCGCTTAAACCTTCGTTTGGCCTTAAATCAATTATCTCTAAAGAGAAGATAATGCCTACCTTGCAGGGCTGTTGTAAGGACTGATGGATGTGAAAATGATTTGAAACTATAGTGTACTCTCTGAGTGAGGTATTATCATAATTTCTCCTGCAAAGGTGTCCTGAGTCTGTGAGCTCTGTCTCCACTGACACACCCATCCCCACTCTCCCAGGCCCTGCCCTGATCCCACCTCTGCTTTCCCCAGTATGCAGCCTGGCTGGTGCTCTGGGTTGGCTGGAATGCATTTATCATCTGCTTCTACCTGGAGGTTGGACAGCTGTCCCAGGTAAGCCTCAGGCCTGGCAGTGCTATAGGGCAGAGTCTGACCTTCCTATTCTCTCCCCCCTGGGCTCCTAGTGTGGCATAGGTCTGGGGCATCATCTGTTAAAGAGACCTTCTTCCTACACACCTAAGTAAGCTATGCGCCCCATTTCTCACCCACACATTTTTGTTTCTGACCTCTGCACTTCTCTAAAACAATAATGGAGCAAATAAGGCTGAAGACAAGTCCACGTGAAGATGGGCTGGGGGTCTCAGTAGACCACAAACTCAGGAAAAAGAAACAGTATGTGGTGGCCCAGAAAGCTAGTCTTAGGGCCTACTGGTAGAGATAGAGTGTTCAGAGCAAGGCAGGTGAAAGTGCCATGAACTTTGTGCTGCTTAGAACCGCAGATATTTGGGTCCAGTCCTGATCAATATTTTTCAGAAGGGAAACTTCTGAAAGAAGTTTCTGAAAAATAGTTTCTTTCTCTTCTGAAAGAGACTAGTTAAGAGTTTGTTTAAAGGCTCAGCGCCTGTGGCTCAAGCAGCTAAGGTGCTAGTCACGTACACCTGAGCTGGCGGGTTCGAATCCAGCCCGGGCCCGCCAAAACGACAATGTTGGCTGCAACCAAAAAGTGGCCGGGCGTTGTGGCAGGCACCTGTAGTCCCAGCTACTTGGGAGGCGGAGGCAAGAGACTTGCTTGAGCCCAGGAATTGGAGGTTGCTGTGAGCTGTGATGCCACTGCACTCTAGCCAGGGTGACAGCTTGAAGCTCTGTCTCAAAAAAAAAAAAAAAAAAAAAGTTTGTTTAAGGAAAACTGAGCAGACCATGTCACAAGGGACTATTTATTCATCAGAAGATAAGTTTAAAAAAAAAGTAGAAAGTGGGACTGGGCCTGGGAAAGTGACTCATGCTCATAATCCTAGCATTCTGGGAGGCCGAGGAAAGAGGATCTCTTGAGCTCAGGAGTTTGAGACCAACCTGAGCAAGAATGAAACCCCGGCTCTACTAAAAGTATAAAAATTAGCTGGGCACGTTAGTGTGTAGGAGGCTGAGGCAGGAGGATTGCTTGAGTACAGGAGTTTGAGATTGCAGTGAGCTATCTATGACACCACTGCCACTCTTGCTGAAATAACAGAGTGAGACTCTGCCTCAAAGAAAACAAAAAGTGGGACTGTTTAGCTTGAATAAGAGCAATCCTAGAGAGATACAACTTCTATTTTTTTTTTTTTTGTAGAGACAGAGTCTCACTTTCTCGCCCTCAGCAGAGTGCCGTGGCCTCACACAGCTCACAGCAACCTCCAACTCCTGGGCTTATGTGGTTCTCTTGCCTCAGCCTCCTGAGTAGCTGGGACTACAGGCGCCCGCCACAATGCCCAGCTATTTTTCTGTTTTGCAGTTCGGCCGAGGCTGGGTTTGAACCTGCCACCTTCGGTATATGGGGCCGGCGCTCTACTCGATGAGCCACAGGTGCCGCCCACAACTTCTATTTTTAAACATAAAAAAGGAAAAATATGTGACTTAAAAGCACTGATTTTGTAGTTTGACCCTGCTAGTGTCATATCCCAGCTCTAATATTCCCTCACTGTGTGACCCTGGGCAAGTAGCTTATCCTCTCTGAGCTTCAGTTTTCCCATCTAGTAAGTGGAGATAATAACAACTGCAATTTCTTGTGGTTGCTGAGGGGATGAAAGGAGATCGTACATCTGTGTGCTTGGCCTCTGATCAGCAGGCATTACATATTTATCTGATTAATGAATGGATGGATTGATGAACACATGGATGCACACCTGCTTAAGAACTGTTCTAGGCCAGCTTCTTCTTCATTTAACAAGTGGGAAGACCAAGATCCAAAGAGAGAAGAGGTTTGCCCAGGGTCCACACAGAGACAGGCACCAGTGGAGAGACTGAATGGGCTGTGAAGCATTCTGCACTGGGGATTTCACCAACTGCTGGGAAATTGAACCAGTTACTATTAACGTCCCTTCCAGCCAGAAAATCTGGGGCTTCAATGGGTCAAGGCCAGCCCTTTTGTAGCTCATTGATGGAAGAGGGAGGCCTGCGTGGTCAGCATGTGCCACCTACTGGCTTAATGAGAACTTGCTGGTGCAGATTCCTACATCAAACCGGAAAGGAGGCTGTTACAAGCACCAGGTGTGAAGCAGGCCTTATATAAAGTCTCCTGGAGCCTGGGGAACATCTCCCTCTCCCTCTGCCCCGTGCTCAGTATCCCAGGCCCTTCTGCCCCCAGGACCGGGACTTCATCATGACTTTCAACACATCCCTGCACCGCTCCTGGTGGATGGAGAATGGGCCTGGCTGCCTGGTGACACCTGTTCTGAACTCTCGCCTGGCCTTGGAGGACCACCATGTCATCTCTGTCACTGGCTGCCTCCTTGACTATCCCTACATTGAAGCCCTCAGCAGCGCCCTGCAGATCTTCCTGGCAGTGAGTCTTTCTGTGCCCCCACCTCACACACACTCCCAGAGGTGAAGCTTCCACCCCCTACCCTTTCGTTAGCCTGCTAAGAGGGGACGCACCTAGGTCTTCCAACCTACCTGTGCTTTTATCTGGATTCCATATCTTGTACCACCCTTCACCCCTGCCCCAGGCCCCATGCAGGTAGTGAGCGGGTTTAACGAATAGGATGAGACCTCAAACCATGAGTTTTCTTCGTTTCTAACACCCAACACACCTGCTGTATGACCTTGGACAAGTCATTTGCCCACTCCAAGTTTGTCTCCTTATTCACAGAAAGGAAGAAGAGTTACGAGAATAAGAAAGTGGCTCCGAGAGTAGTAGTTCCCATTTCCAGGAGGATCAGCCCTGTCCTAAGGGTCACGCAGTCCTCTTTTCTCTTAACAAGCCATTAAGGTATTGTCCAGTTCTCACTGGGAAAACTGAGGCGCAAAGAGGTAAAATAATTGTCTGTCTGAAGTTAGACTCCCAGAAGAATTGGACCAAGTGTGTTTGTTTTAAGGTACAGTGATTTCACTTGAAGTTATTATAGGTTTGCCTTAGTCCTGGCTCGTCTCCCCCCACCCTCCACACACAGTCACAGTCAGCTTGGGCAACACCGTGCAGCAGGGGCTGGGAAAAGACTCCCTCTCTCCCCTCTTTGACGTGTCGTTCCCTCCCCAGCTGTTCGGCTTCGTGTTCGCCTGCTACGTGAGCAAAGTGTTCCTGGAGGAGGAGGACAGCTGTGAGTAAGGCACCCCCACGGGAATGGGGAGCCTGGCCCCGCGCCACCTCTCGTCTTCAGCACCTTGGACAGAGGCCCGGAAGGGGCCTTGGCGGGAGGGAGCCTAGGTCGGCCAAGGCGCCCTTCTTGAGGGGAAGAAGAGGCCGCTGGGTGGATGGGCGTCTGCAGAGCCAGCCCATTCTGGGATGAGGGCCAGACCTCCAGGTCCAGGTCCCCAGGCCGTGGACCCAGCGTCTTTTCCCCATTTCGCTCCACTCCCACCGAGCCCCGCCCCCAAGAGCCTTCTCTCTTTAGAGACCGCCTCCCAGGCTCCAGTCTAACATCTGAAGTATCAAGGACTTGACCCCCTGCTGACTCAGCTCCAGGGCTTCGCATCCTCAGGATCCGGCTGCAGAGCCCTGCCCCTACGGCTCTGTGTGGGGTCTAAGCCTCGCCGCTCGGGGTCCCCCACTCCCCAGCCCCGGGTTTCTCTGGCTTCACTTCTCGGCTCTGGGGGCCCTGCCCGCAGAGTCCTCCTTTTCAGGATTCACCGCTCCACTGGCCCATTCCTAATCATGCACCACCTCCCCTTCCGCAGTTGACTTCATCGGTGGCTTTGACTCCTACGGATACCAGGCGCCCCAGAAGACGTCGCATTTACAACTGCAGCCTCTGTACACGTGGGTCATGGCGCTGAGCTGGGTGGGGCTAGACGCACGGGCCATTAGTGTTGGGGAAAGCAGGAGTGGGGAGGGCAGCGATCCCATATTTTCGGGGCCACTCCCCTAACCTGACTTTGTTTCTCGCAGGTCAGGGTAGCTTCTGCTGGGCGCCGCACCCTTGCCCTCTGGACTGCCGGCGGCTGCCGAGAGCACAGGCCAAGATGGGCAGGCGGGCGCGCCCTCTGGCGGCTCATGGACAGACTGCAGCCTGTGCCGACCCTTCCTGGGTCTGCAGCCGAAGTGGACTTGGACTTGGCCCTTCCGCACCCGGGACTTCAGGAGCGGGTTGGGGGAGGGAATGGCGGGGGGGGCGGGGTTTGTATTTTTTTTATCACAGCCTTGGCGCGCGCTGGGGCCTTCCTACCTTCTCCAGCCTCTCTCTTTCACCCTTGGCCCGGCGTCCTGCCCCCTGTCCAGAGAAAAATAGCAGGGCAAAGACTCACCGCATCTCACAGCACTCACCAGCCCTGGGCAAAGCTACTGTGAACAAGGACCAGGAGTTCTAATCCTCCCAGCTCCGCGCTAACTGAGTCCATCTATAGAAGCCCTTCGCCTCTTTGGGCCTCAGTTTCCCCACATCAAATAATTAAAATAATCCCTTAGCAGGTGGACTCTTCTAGTTTGGACTCTTCTGGTTTGACTCAATTCCCTGGACAAGACTGGGATTACAGGCCAGGCACAGAGGCTCACACCTGTAATCCCAGCACTCTCACGAGTTCGAGACCAGTTTGAGCAAGAGCAGGAACCCATCTCTAAAAAAATAGCTGGGTGTTGTGGTGGGTGCCTGTAGTTCCAGCTACTTGGGATGCTTAGACAAGAGCATCACTTGAACCCCCAAGAGTTTTGAGGTTGCTGTGAGCTATGACTCCATGGCACTCAAACCCAGGGCAATTGAGTGAGACTCTGTCTCAAAAAAAAAAAAGACTGGGATTATAATTCCTATTCCCATTTTGCAGATATGGAAACTGAGGCCCAGAGTTGTGAAGTGATTTGCTTGAGGCCACCCAGCTAGGCTTTTGGTGGACCTTAAACACAGTGTACCTTCTGTAGTTAGAGACTGAAATCCAAGGTGTAGTTTCTGAGTCCCATTTCCAAGCCCCCATCCAGCTTGGACACCCTGGAGCCTATATGGTTCCCATCACACTCATACACAACCACCACTTGCCAACACCTTTCTTAAAGCAATATTGGTTCTCTTATTGGGAACCAGATGGACAGAGCCCAAGCCCTGAATTCAGCCTGATCAACAGGGAAGACTTCCTATACTCAGCCTCTGTCCACTTTGGCAAACCTTTCAAGCCCTCTCCTCTAATAAAGTGGTGCCACAATTCAGTCCCCCCACCCCTTCTAGGTCCCTGAGACTGGGTCTGCTATACCCATGATCACCTCCCCTTAACAACTCTACCAACTCCTGATGGCTCCGTCCACCTCATCACTTGGTAAGCCTGTGGTCCCAGAGGGGAAAAGGGCTGGTCAGCACTGCCTAGACACCAGGGTTTACAATCACCATCGTCTATGGCCACCTAATATCCAGAAGCAGCCTCTAAAGTCCAGGAGGAGTTCTGAAGGGGAAGATAGGGGTGTGGATAATCCAGGTGGATGTCAAGAGAGCCAGCACCCTCACCCTTCCTTGGGGGCAAATAGAAGTGAGAGCTCCTTCTCCTCACCTTCCACTACACTTGCATCCTGTGCACTAGCACAGGCAGGACAACTCCCAATCTGTGCAACAGGAGCAGCCCTGGCTCAGGAAGGAGGGCAGGAGGCACAGGGAACACGCGGGAAGCCCAGATGGTTTGCACACCATAGTGACCACTCTGCTCCTTGTTCTCCACCTCCTATCTAGCATTCCCTACTCTCCAAGGCCAAAATGTCCTGAGCTAGGCTGGCAACCCTACCCCACCATCCCATCTTTAGTCCTGTGCCAAGCAGCTGGGCCCAGAAGTTCCTCTGGCCCCAGGGTCCCAGATGGGCAGCCCAGACAGCTGGTGGGCACAGCTGAAGAGTGGGGGAAGTTCCCTTCAGGATGGGTTGCTACTTTGCCCCTGGGCCAGCTCCTGTTTCCAGCCCTCACTTCTCACTCCCAATCCCCAAGGCCCTTTTCTATTCAACGGGTGTAGCCACTGGTGCTTTGAAGCCTTTTGTTTTTATAACATAGTTTTGCAAAGGGACCAGATTCTCTTTTCTCTGGGATCTTGCAAAGTGGGGAGCGCTTCCCTGGTTTCTGTGCAGATGGGTTGATTAAAGATGGTGTTTTCTTCTCTATATTCCTGTCTTGCCCTCTGGATCAGTGAGACCTTCTAAGGGAGAAGTCTCTGCACAAGAGTAGACGGGGCTGAGTTGATGTCATCTTTAGGTCATGGGCTGGCGATGTGGCTTTGGGCCAGTCACCCTCTTTTCCCTTACCCCAAAAGATGCAGAGGTCAGAGAGTTCTCAAACCTGGCTTCATAATCCCTTAAAGAGATTTCTACTATTTTTCTGATGAAGCACATTTTGAATTTATGCTTCCAAATATTTTGCATCTGGCTCTGCCCTCTTCCTGACAATTCTGTCCCTGGCTTGGAATGAGCTGGCACATGGTGCATTAGTCACGAATTCCTACATTCTACCCTTGACTTCCTGGATCTTTTTCTGGTGATACAGCCCAAGAACCAGCATTTAAATTGTGTGTGTGCGTGCGTGTGTGTGTGTGTGTGTGTGTGTGTGTGTGTGAGAGAGAGAGAGAGAGAGAACAGGTAATGTATATATATGGTAGAGAATTCAGAAGAGTTGGGGGGGGGTCCGTATACCTGTTTTTCATAAATCTTTTCAAAGACAGTCAATTCTTTTAAAAATCATACAAATATTGTTTCCCTTTTTCACACAAATGCAAACATTCTACTTATCCCTCAACCTCCTGCTTTCACTTAACTCAATCTTGGGCCTCTTCCCCCAGTAATTGCTATGGAGCTGCCTCCTGCTCTTCCACAGTGACTGGTCCTGATGCAGCTTAGGAGTAAGAACCAGACAGTCTTCCATAAGGATGCCTCAGGCCCTTTAAGCAAACCCTGGTGGAACACTCCTTGACCATGGAGTCCAGAAGAAAATAAGTCACAGGCACTGCCACCAAGGAGCTCCTGGTCTACTTGGGAACACAGAGGAAGGGCAGGGAGAAGGGCAAATGCTGAGAGCAGACACCAATAGGAGCTCAGGAGAGGGAGCTGACATGGCATCTAGGGTTAGAATAATAGGAGACAAATTGGTTGGAGGAAGCTTCAGTGTGAAATGTGTTAGTTTCCTATTGTTATCATAACAAATTACCACAACTTCAATATCTTTTTTTTTTTAAGAGACAGTCTCACTTTATCGCCCTTGGTAGAGTGCTGTAGCATCACAGCTCACAGCAACCTCCAACTCCTGGGCTCAAGCTAGTCTCCTGCCTCTGCCTCCCAAGTAGCTGGGACTACAGGCACCTGCCACAACGCCCAGCCATTTTTTGGTTGCAGCCGTCATTGTTGTTTGGCGGGCTGGGTTGGATTCGAATCTGCCAGCTCAGGTGTACATGGCCGGCGCCTTAGCCACTTAAACCACAGGCACCGAGCCCTCCCTCTGTTTTTTTGTTTTCTGTTGTTGTTTTGAGACACATTCTATGTTGTCCTCAGTAGAGTGCTGTGGTGTCACAGCTCACAGCAACCTATAACTCGTGGGCTTAAGTGATTCTCTTGCCTCAGCCTCCCAAGTAACTGGGAAGTACAGGTGCCCACCACAATACCCAGCTATTTTTTTTTTTTTTTGTAGAGACAGAGTTTCACTTTTTCGACCTCGGTAGAGTGTCGTGGCGTCATACAGCTCACAGCAACCTCCAACTCCTGGGCTTAGGCGATTCTCTTGCCTCAGTCTCCTGAATAGCTGGGATTACAGGCGCCCGCTACCATGCCCTGCTCTTTTTCTGTTTTGCAATTCAGCCGAGGCCGGGTTTGAACCCACCACCTTCGGTATATGGGGCTGGCACCCTACTTGATGAGCCACAGGCACCGCCTATCAGCTATTTTGTTGTTGTTGTTGTAATTATCATTGTTTGGCAGGCCTGGGCTGGGTTCGAACCTACCAGCCAGCCCTGATACATGTGGCCAGTGCCCTAGCCGCTGAGCTACAGGTTCTGAGCCTTTTTTTTTTTTTTTTTCTTTTTTGAGACATAGTTTGTTCTGATGCCTGGGCTGGAGTGCAGTGGTGCAGTCCTAAACTGCAAAACTTGGGCTCAAGAGAACCTTCTGGCTGAGCAGCTGGAACTACAGGCAAGTACTACCATACTGGCTAATTTTTTTAATTTTTTGTAGAGAAAGTGTTGGCTAGACTGGTCTCAAACTCATGGCCTCAAGCAATCCTCCCACTTCAGCCTCCCAAAGTGCTGAGATTACAGACGTGAGCCACCACTGCACTGACCCCATCTCAAAGTCAAGTTTACCTTTGTCATGTAATGCCGTCCCAGGTTCCCGGCATTGGAATCTGGACATCTTTGAGGGCCACTGTTCTGTCTTCCTTAGGGAAGGTGTTATCTCTAGGTTACAGCAGCCCTGAATGTCAAATCAGAGTGCACTAGCCCCTTGGGAAAGCAAGGGAAAACTATTGAGGGATTTTGATCACAGGCTACTTGATTAGAGCTATTCTTCAGAGAAGTGGCCGGGTGAAAGGAAGGGTTGGCATAGGAAAACGGCCTGGAGTTTCTCACTTTTTTTTTCTTTCTTTTTTTTTTTTTTGAGACAGAGTTTCACTATGTCGCCTTCGGTAGAGTGCTGTGGTGTCACAGCTCACAGCAACCTCAAACTCTTGGGCTTAAGTGATTCTCTGCCTCAGCCTTCCAAGCAGCTGGAACTACAAGGGCCCACCACAATGCCTGGCTATTTTTATTGTTGTTGTTGTCATTGTTGTTTAGCAGGCCCGGGCCAGATTCAAACCCTCCAGCCTTGGTGCATGTGGCCAGCACCCTAACCAATGAGCTATGGGCGTTGAGTCTGAGTTTCTCTCTTCTGCTTATAAACAGTGTTCTCAGGTATGTGTGTGATGACAAGTACTCACTTGAGCAGCAGTGATCAGTGGTGATCAGCATGGACTGCGTGAGTCAGCTGGGTCCAAATGCATCACTCCATGGAACCCCTCAAGCTGGTCTCTCAGGAGATCCAGTGAAATGCACCTAGCTCCTGCCATCCTGAGACCATCTCCCACCAACTCCTGTACATTAGAACACTAGGTAGGGCCGACTATCTTACATAACTGCTGAGTCATAAGGGTGCCCAAGGTATTCTTTGAAGCAACAGATTATGAATTGATCCAAAGTGCATTTGACAAGCACATAGTCTACTGGAATTTACAGACAATGCACATATTTTCTTCAGTGCATTGGAATTTGGATCTTGCAAATTCAAAACAGATTAGGGCTGAGTTAGGGCCTGATGGTAAGGACTCATACCCTCCTAAGAAGATTCACTACTCTAAAGAGCCACTTTGCAGTGTTTCTCAGGCTTCCAAACTAAGAATTCCTTAAATATTCCTTCACTATCAGCCAAATAGAGAAAAAAACCCATAAAATCCATATTTCTCAACCCAAGTTGCTCTGTGACATACTGATATTACATCTCCAGGGTAGCGATGGGAATCTGTGCTGCTCTAGTGCCCCAGGTGAAGCAGGTTTGGCAAATCCCAAGCCCTGGGACAGGCATTCAGTTTTTTGAGACAGAATTTCACTTTCTCACCCTTGGTAGAGTGCTGTGGCATCATAGCTCACAGCAACCTCCAACTCTTGGGCTCAAGCAATCCCCAGGCCTCAGTCTCACAAGTAGCTATTACTATAGGCACCTCATTAGCTTTTTTTCTGGCTTTAGTTAAGGCGTGGTCTCGCTCTTGCTCAGGCTGGTCTCAAACTCCTGAGCTCAAGGGATCCTCCCACAGTGCTAGGATTACAGGCTTGAGCCACCTCCCCACCCCCACCCCCCCCACCCCCCGCCCAAAGGCCGGTTAAGTTCACCACTAAGTTAGTTTGGTCAAAGGCAGGACTCCTAGCGGAGAGGGGTCCCTGAGAGTGGGGAAGCCCAAACCAAGCTCTGCCTTTCTCTCTTCCAGCTCCAGCCTCATTCACCTGGAGGAGGTAAGGGTAGCTCCACTCCCACCCCAGCACTGGTGTCCACACCCTGGTTGCAGTGACTCAGCAGTTTCCCTGTCTGCCCTGGAACCAGGCTGAGCAGGCCCAGGCAGGCTGCAGCTCAGAGAGGCACGGGGTATCCAACACCTAGATTCTGGTTCTTCCTCTGCCCCCGACCACCTGTGACCTTGGGCAACTCCTCCTCCTCAAGCCTTGATGATACTATCAGTGAAGTGAGAGAGCTGGACTTGCAGGAATTTGCACAGGCTTCTTTACTGCTGACGTTCTGCAATAGAGCGTCGACAACCCTCACCATACTTGGATTCATTTTATTTATTTATTTATTTATTTTAAGAGTCAGAGTCTCCCTTTATCATTCTCAGTAGAGTGCCGTGGCGTCACACAGCTCACAGCAACCTCCAGCTCCTGGGCTTAGGCGATTCTCTTGCCTCAGCCTCCCGAGTAGCCGGGACTACAGGCACCCGCCACAAAGCCCGGCTATTTTTTTATTGTAGTTTGGCTGGGGCCGGGTTTGAACTCGCCACTCTCGGTATATGGGGCCAGCGCCTTACCCACTGAGCAACAAGCGCCACCCCATTCAAATATTTATTAAGCAGCTATTGTGTGCTAGGAATTGGGGATACGGCTGTGAATAAAACATACATTAGGGCAGCACCTGTGGCTCATAGAGTAGGGCGCCGGCCCCATATACCGAAGGTGGCGGGTTCAAACCCATCCTCAGCTGAACTGTGAAAAACAGAAAAATACCCGGGCGTCATGGCAGGCGCCTGTAGTCCCAGCTACTCAGGAGGCTGAGGCAAGAGAATCACCTAAGCCCCGAGAGATGGAGGTTGCTGTGAGCTGTGTGATGCCACGGCACTCTACCGAGGGCGATAAAGTTGAGACTCTTGTCTCTACAAAAAAAAAAAAGGCTCGGCGCCTGTGGCTCAACGGGCTAAGGCGCCAGCCACATACACCTGAGCTGGCGGGTTCAAATCCAGCCCGGGCCCGCCAAACAACAATGACAGCTACAACCAAGAAATGGCCGGGCGTTGTGGCAGGCGCCTGTAGTCCCAGCTACTTGGGAGGCAGAGGCAAGAGACTCGCTTGAGCCCAGGAATTGGAGGTTGCTGTGAGCTGTGATGTCACAGCACTCTATCCAGGGTGACAGCTTGAAGCTCTGTCTCAAAAAAAAAAAAAAAAACATACATTAATCCCTGCTCCTAGTAAGGGTGCCTGTTGGAGGATACATAAAATAAATAATCAAGTATAATAGCCGGGCGTTGTGGTCAGCTCTGTTTTTAGTAGAGATGGGGTTTCCCTCTTGCTCAGACCACACACAGCCTCAATTCCACTTTTAAAGTGGATGTCAGGGCGGCGCCTGTGGCTCAGCGAATAGGACACCGGCCTTATATACCAAAGGTAGCAAGTTCAAACTTAGCCTTGGCTGAACTGCAAAAAAAACAAAAAACTAGCCAGGCGTTGTGGCGGGCACCTGTGGTCCCATCTACTCAGGAAGCTGAGGCAAGAGAATCGCCTAAGCCCAGGAGTTGGAGGTTGCTGTGAGCTGTGATGCCACAGCACTCTACCTAGGGTGATAAAGTGAGACTCTGTCTCTACAAAACAAAAATAAATAAATAAAAAATAAAGTGGATGTCAGTGCCTGTAGCTCAGCGGCTAGGGTGCCAGCCACATACACCAGAGCTGGCAGGTTTGAATCCAGCCCAGGCCTGCCAAACAATGACAACTACAACCAAAAAATAGCCAGGCGTTGACAACTACAACCAAAAAATAGCCAACCTACTTGGGAGGCTGAGGCAAGAGAATCACTTAAGCCCAAGAGTTTGAGGTTGCTGTAAGCTGTGACTGACGCCACGGCATTCTACCCGGGGTGACATAGTGAGATTCTGCCTCAAAAAATAAAAAATAAATAAATAAATAAAGTGGATGGCAAGGCCTGGGTGCAGTGCCTCACGCCTATAATCTTAGCACTCTAGGAGGATGAGGCAGGTGAATTGCTTGAGCTCAGGAGTTTGAGACCAGCCCGAGCAATAGTGATACTTCATGTCTACTGAAAATAGAAAAAACTAGCCGAGTGTTGTGTCAGCACCTATAGGCCCAGCTACTTGGGAGGGTGAAGCAAGAGAATCGCTTGAGCTCAAGAGTTTGAGGTTGGCAGCGCCTGTGGCTCAGTGAGTAGGGCACTGGCCCTGTATACTGAGGGTGGAGGGTTCAAACCCGGCCCTGGCCAAACCACAACAAAAAAATAGCCAGGCGTTGTGGCGGCACCTGTAGTCCCAGCTACTCGGGAAGCTGAGGCAAGAGAATCGCCTACGCCCAAGAGCTGGAGGTTGCTGTGAGCTGTGATGCCACGGCACTCTACTGAGGGTGACAAAGTGAGACTCTGTCCCCCTCCCCCCAAAAAAGAGTTTGAGGTTGCTATGAGCTAAGACATCACAGCACTCTACCAGGGGTGACAAAGTGAGACTCTGTCTCAAAAAAAAAAAAAAAAAAGGCAAAATAAAGAAGGTTAGGTAGAAAGCAAAGAGAACAGCAAGTACAAAGGTCTGAATACAGGAGGGAGGCAGAGAGGCCAGTATGGCAGGGTCACAGCAAGGAGAAAAGGAAAGTAGTAGATAAGATCACAGGATAAAGGAGAGGAATGACATCAGAGTGGCCTTGGAGGACATTTTAAGGGCTTTAGCTTTAACCTAAGCAGAATGGAAACCACCACAGAACACAACAAAGGGATTCTGGGGCGAACCCCTGTGGTTACTGGGTGAATGCACGTCAGATCAAGGGGAGGAACTGAGACACCAGGTTGGGGGCCATCAAGACAATCCAGGGGAAAAGCCAGGGCATGGTGGTTCTCCCCTGTAATCCTAGCACTCTAGGAGGCTGGAGAATCCCTGGAACCCAGGAGTTGGAGGATGCTGTGAGCTATGATGCCAGGGCCCTCCACTCAGCACAACGGAGTGAGACTCTGTCTAAAGATGATAGAGAGATGGATAGATAGATAGACAGACAGACAAAAGAGGAGAGCCAGAGAGGAATCCACAGGGTTGGGCATGAACAAGAGGAAGAATGGACCTGACACTGAGAAGGGTTGACAATAGTAGGAGCAGGTTGGGTAGGGGGGATTCTGGAATTTTCTTCCTGTGGTTATGTTAAGTTTGAGATGCCTGTGAACCTTCAGGTAAAGGTGTCAAGGAAGCAGTTGAGTATAAGCAAGGAGTGTTCTGGGCAGAAGATAGAAAGTTTGGAATCATTGGTGTTGAGACAGTATTTCAAGTCATAAAAGTGGATTAGAGCACCAAGGATGAGTGTAGACAGGCAAGAAGGCTGAAAACTGAGCCCTGGCACACTGCTACATTTACAGTTGGAGAACAACAAGAGGAAGCAGCAAAGAAGGCTGAGTTAGGGAAAAACTCAGGGAGCGGAT
The DNA here is from genome assembly GCA_963574655.1 of Perodicticus potto. NCBI lineage: Eukaryota > Metazoa > Chordata > Mammalia > Primates > Lorisidae > Perodicticus > Perodicticus potto. The sequence goes on along the minus strand of CAUYRH010010974.1, from coordinate 1,313 downwards.
AAGAACTAGTATTTCTCACGGCTTGACACCCGTAGCACAATGGTTACAGCGCCAGCCACATACACCGATGGTGGCGTGTTCGAAGCCAGCCCAGGCCAGCTAAACAACAATGACAACTGCAACAAAAAATAGCCAGGTGTTGTGGCGGGTGCCTGTAGTCCCAGCTACTTGGGAGGCTGAGGCAAGAGAATCAGTTGAGCCCAAGACTTTGAGGTTTCTGTGAGTTGTGATGCCACGGCACTCTATCAGGAGCAACATAGTGAGACTCCATCTCAAAATAATAATAATAAGAAGAAGAAGAAGAACTAGCATTTCTCAGCTTAAGCAAGAGCAGGACACCATCTCTACAAAAAATAGAAAAATTAGCCAAGCACAGTGGTGGGCGACTGTAATCCCAGCTACTTGGGAGGCTGAGGCAAGAGTATCACCTGACCCCAGAAGTTGAAAGTTGCAGTGAGCTATGTTGACACCACTGCACTCCACCCAGGTGACAGAGCGAGACCCTGTCATTAAAAAATATAACAAAAACAACTAGCATTTTTTTTTTTTTTTTTTTGAGACAGAGCCTCAAGCTGTCACCTTGGGTAGAGGGTTGTGGCATCACAGCTCACAGCGACCTCCAATTCCTGGGCTCAAGTGAGTCTCCTGCCTCCGCCTCCCAAGTAGCTGGGACTATAGGCACTTGCCACAATGCCCGGCCATTTTTTTTTTGGCTGCAGCCATCATTGTTGTTTGGCGGGCCCAGGCTGGATTCAAACCTGCCAGCTCAGGTGTACGTGGCTGGTACCTTAGCCCGTTGAGCCACAGGCGCTGAGCCAGAACTAGCATTTTTGAGTTGTCTCTTAGTTTATTGATTTCATTCTCTGCCAAGAAATATCATTGAGCACCTATATGCTCCAGACACCTGGGGCTATAGTCACGAACAAGACAGACTTGATTTCTCTCTTAAAACTTACCTTCTGGCTCGGCGCCTGTGGCTCAACCGGCTAAGGCGCCAGCCACGTACACCTGAGCTGGCGGGTTCGAATCCAGCCCGGGCCCGCCAAACAACAATGATGGCTGCAACCAAAAAAAAAAAAAAAAAAAACTTACCTTCTAGGCTCGGCGCCTGTGGCTCAATGGGCTAAGGCGCCAGCCATGTACACCTGAGCTGGCAGGTTTGAATCCAGCCCGGCCCGCCAAACAACAATGACGGCTGCAACCAAAAAATGGCCAGGTATTGTGGCGGGCGCCTGTAGTCCCAGCTACTTGGGAGGCAGAGGCAAGAGACTTGCTTGAGCCCAGGAGTTGGAGGTTCCTGTGAGCTGTGATGC
>CAUYRH010010972.1:0-39462 GCA_963574655.1 Perodicticus potto | reverse complement strand
ATGTCATCAAGCCAGACGCAATAAAGACGGTTCCAGTCCATGAACCCCTTTGTCACTCTCCCTCCGGAGAAACCCTAACTGCCCCCTTCTATCATCACCCAATTCAGCAGGAAGCTGTTAGATCGAGTCTTTGCCCCTTTTCCCTAACAGCAGTTAGGGTTTCTACTTGGAGAGGGAGAATTGATGTGGGACATATGGCGCCCTGGCCAGCTGAGCGGAGCTGGCAGACCTGCCGCCTCCTCCTTGGTGGTGTCGGTGCTGCGGCAGCCAGCTGAAGAACCAGCGGGCTTGATGATTGGCAAGGAGGGGGACCTCCAACCCCCACCGGAGGCTCCAATAGCCAAAAAGGTCGGACAACTGCCGAGGAGACACCTGTGTCTTGGTGTCTCCCTTCACTTTGCACTTGGGACTAAATGTGGAACCCCCATTCCCTATGCCTAGGTCAGTTTCATGTGAATTTCCTGGGCATCAATTCCATGAATGGACTGTGTCCATTCATTGATGCATTCATTCATTTGCCCTGGAGGGGACTGTGTTCGTTCACTGATACATTCATTCACCTTGCAAAAAATAAATAACGAAAGAAAGAAAAAAAAATATCCAATAGAACCAATTAGTTTTAACAGATAATATAGTATTTTGACAGCTTACAGAGTTTGTGTATTAAGACCTACAAAATTTTATCTAAGATGGTTAATGATCACTTCACTATAATTGGTTTTATAGGAAAGAAAAAAATAATAAAATAATATTAACATTTAATAAATTATTTTAAAACTCAATAATGTATCCATTGTCTTATCACCTCATGACAGTTTATCCTGTAAAGGATTTCCACATGGTTGTCATATGGCAGATGGAACATGATACGTTTTGTTCTGTCTCCTGCCTTCTTGTTAGAGCACTGATTTTTTTTGGTGACCTCCCTTAAGACAATGTTCTTTTAGAAGCAGTAAACTCTGCTGCAGCGATAGAGGAGAACATGAAATGGAATAGGAAGGGTATATATGGTTAGAAATAGCTTTTGTGGGAAATGGGGAAGAAACGAAACCAAAAGCTTTTAGAGGGCTAACAATCAGACACAACTAGTTAGTAGTAAAACCAGTACACATGCTGGTGTGACTGATTGCATTTTTAGCTGTTTTCAGTGCCCAGGGAGAAAGTTTAATTAGAGCAGTGCTGATAACATGGCTGAGCAGGGACAGTGAAAGTTACAGGTGACAGAAGAGGCTTCATCCATCCAACACATATTCATGGGGCAGCCTGTTATGTCCCCAGCGCTGTTTTAAGTGCTTGGCTATATGAGTGAATGAAACAAAGATCTATGTCCTAGTAGTTTGCATTTCAGCCAGGGAAGATAGAAAATAAACCGAATATATGTAAGTTGGAATGTATCAAATGTTTTGAAGATATATAGAGAGCAGGGTGAGGGGGATGGAGGCACTGGAGGGTTGGAGTTTGAAATTGGATGGTCAAGGAGGCATGAAATTATAACCAGTATTTGAAAAAAATGAAGGAGGTAGTCATGTGTGTGTCTGGGAAAAATACATCCAGGGAGAGGGACTATCCATAGGGTAGGAGCAGGCCTCCGGTGTCAGAGGAATGGCAATAATGATACCAGCATGGCTGGAGCCCAGTGAATGATAATGCAGGTGACTGGAAAGGACAGCACAGAGCCAACAGGGGGCTGATCTTATGCGACCTTTGGGACTTTAGTTTTTACCACATGTGTGGTTTGATTGTAAAATAATTACTCAACCTAGTTGTTATCTAGTCTGTGATAGGGTATAGACGGGCTCTGGTGAACCTAAGAAGCCCTGATAGGAGGTTATTATAATAGAAAGAAACTTCATGTTGATGCTGACCTGGGTGTTGGCAGTGGAGTGTTAAGAAGTGATCAGATTCTGGATATATTATGGTCATTAGTGGCCTCTGGACTTAGTAAGGAAAGAATTGAAGTCAAGAGAGGTCTGATTGTGGTAAAATATGTCAAAGTTGTGTGGGTAGGGTGAAAACCTCAAATGTAGTGCAGTTAAAGAGAACCCCAGATAAACAGTGGGTCCTCATATGGACTTTGAAATCCGAGTCTGTTGGTAGAGTTATTGGAGTGAGATAACTCAATTATCTCTTTTCCCAAAGTTCTCAATGAGAGAAGGACATTGGCTGATGTGAAAGGGACTTAGGAGGCTTCAGTGGAGGCTTTGACCCTGGATAGAACAGTAACAGTTTGGAAGAGCGAGGGGATTTCCAGTGTTTCTCTTGTATCTAGCTCAAAGTGATAGAAATGTTGTTACTGTAGTAAAATATATGTAGATGTGAAATTAACTTTGATAAAATAACTTATGGTTCTACACAATGAAATTTTGCCAATGTTCAATATGATTTAAAAGGGCTTTATAAAGAAAGAAATTATACAAATAGGCCAGATGTGGTGGCTCACACCTATAATCCTAGCACTCTGAGTGGCCAAAGCAGGTGGATTACCTGAGCTTATGAGTTCGAGACCAGCCTAAGCAACAGTGATACCCTGTCTGTGAAAACAGGTGGGCCTTGTGGTAGGCACCTCTAGTCCCAGCTACTTGGGAGGCTGAGTGGATCACTTGAGCCCAAGAGTTTGAGGTTGCTGTGAGCTATAAAGCCATGGCACTCTTCCAAGGGGTACAAAGTGGCACTCTGTCTCAAAAAGAAAAAAAAAAGGAATTATGCAGGGGCGGCCCCTGTGGCTCATCGAGTAGGGCACCGGCCCCGTATATCTAGGGTGGTGGGTTCAAACCCAGCCTCAGCCGAATTGCGAAACAGAAAAACAGTGGGGCGTTGTGGCAGGCGCCTGTAGTCCCAGCTACTCGGGAGGCTGAGGCAGGAGAATCGCCTAAGCCCAGGAGCTGGAGGTTGCTGTGAGCTGTGTGACGCCATGGCACTCTACCGAGGGCGATAAAGTAAGACTCTGTCTATACAAAAAAAAAAAAAAAAAAAGAAATTATGCAAATAAATAAAATCAACTTGAATGATACTTACAATAAACTTAGCATTGTAGGGGAATACATGTCACGAGACAACATGGAATAAAGTCATAATCAAAATCATTAGTTTGTATGTGAGAAATGTATTTTAAACTTATTTTAATTATGAAGAATATAACGTGGCTACATAAAAGTTGAAAATAAAATTCTTTACTGGTCAATAGCCATTAGCAAATATGGTTCTGTGACAAACTTCAGGCTCTTGGGACTCAATTTTGTAGTCTTTCTGGTAATTCTCACACATTTTCCATTTTTATATTTCATTTTTATATAAATCAAAGATGAATTAAATTCTGTTTTCCAAATGATATTTAGTAGTTATAAATCATTTAGATAGTATCTGTTTAGAAATATTTTCAGTTCCTTTAACTGGCTTTACTGCCAAATTTAAAAATGTTAAATGACATAGTAATTTATTATAAACTGTGAAATACAATTTATTAAAATTGTAGAAACTTTCTTAATATTTAAACTTTTCTCCATATGTGTGTAGCCTTGGGAAACAGCAGGTTAAAATGAAAATATTAGACCATCAGCTATAGGATTTGATTGGTAAAGTGATAAGATAAAATGGAAAATAAGATGCTTCTCCTTTTTTTAGACTTAAATTTTAGGAGACTTAAATTTTATAACCATCCCTCAGTGTAACTATTCATGATGGGAAATTATCCATGCATATCTCTATGCTTTTAGCAGAAAATATATGTAGCAATAAATGCAATATAGATGCTACAGCTTTTATGCAGAAGGCAAAGGACTGGAAATGGCATCTCAAGATCCGGAAGGTTATAATAATAAATCAAAGGTAATTGTTGGATAGCTATGCTGTACTTATTTTATTCGGGGATAATTCTGCCTCTGGGCTAACTTTTGTATAAATAAAGGTAATGGAACTTTTGCACCTTAAAGGATATTGTTCACTTGTACTATTTGATTTCATCTCCTCAGGGTATAAACTTGACTTGAATGTTAATGGGAAACATTTTCCATATTATTTTCCTTAAGTAGGAATAAATTGAAGATACTGCATAATACAACAAACATTGGTATTTGTTGTGGAAAACATTGGTTGTGATAGGGAAGGCCATGTGCTTAAGGGTTTTAAGAACAAGGGCTCTAGAGTTGGGGGTCTGGGTTTGGATCCGATCTCAAGATTTGTAGGTAGGGCTCAATTTCCTTGCTTGTGGAATAGAATAATAATAGTACTTTCTTCTTGGCTGCAGACAGTGAGGATTAATTGAGGTAACCACCTGTCTGGGCTTCTTATGTTCACCAGAGCCCCCCTTTGGGTGATGATCAACTAGATAACAACGTAAGTAGAGTAATCATTTTACAATGAAATCACACCAGTGGTAAAAACCAAAGCCTAAGAGGCCCTTCTAGAACTGCTCCCTCTGCCTCTGTCATATACTTTGCAGTCACCTGGCGTATCATCCACCGGGCTGCAGCCACGCTGGCAACATGATTGCTATTCCTCTGACACCTGAGGCCTGATCCGACCTTGGGGCTATTTAAAGGACTTAGGCTGATCGCACAGTGCCTGGTACACAGCCTGCACTCCACATATGTTACCTACTCTTCTTCTTTATTTATTGAGCATATTTTCCCAATATTTGATAAGCAGTAAAACACTTCATGGCGGAAATTGGCTCATGGCTTTTCCGTAAGTTACGTGGTGGAGAGTGATATGAGGACAACTGTTACATTATCAGAGGTCCTGAAAGGGCTAAGTGGGAGCAGGACCTTGGAGATCCACACTTCTAGACCACTTCTTGAATTATTGTGCCCAGTGGGGTTGCCAGGAGTCACATGGCAAGCGTTTTGAATTATGACCAAAAAAAAAACTGGTTAATTTTTTTTTAAATTTTTATTAAATCATAATTGTGTACATTTATGGGGTACAATGGATGATTTGATATACAATGTGGAATGCTTAAATCAAACTGATTAACATAACCATCACCTGACTTATTTTTTTGGTAAGAAGTTTATAATATACTCTTAGTTGTTTAGAAATGTCCCCTTGCATTGTGCACATTAGGTAAGATCCCTCTAAATACCCCGCCCCTCTCCTCCTTTCCCCGCCTCTCCTTTCTGGACAATGTTTGTGTTTTATCATTGGCATGAATGTGTAAGTGATTATATATTGGTTTCATAATAGTACAATGGGTACTGTTGTGAGTACATTGGATACTTTTTCAAACATACTCTTTAAATTGGTAAAGACAAGCCATTGAGAGAAATTCTTGGTGAATAATAATAATCGGTACATTTTAAAGTAGACGATTTTGCTGCCCAGCTGGTAATCAAATGAAATTTCAAATTTTGTTCAATGCTGTAATAGAAACTAACATGAATAATAAAATCTAAGGTTTGATAACAGAACAACATAAAGGGAAAGAGTCCATAGGAAATTATTCACTGTTTGGCTTCACAAATGCCATAATCTTATCAGTGTCCTTCTTCCAATGAGAATATCTTTATATAGAAGACTTTACTTTTTTTTTTTTTTTAAGACAGAGTCTTACTTTATTGCCCTCAGTAGAGTGCAGTGCCATCACAGCTCACAGCAACCTCCAACCCTTGGGCTTAAGTGATTCTCTTGCCTCAGCCTCCCATGTAGCTGGGACTACAGGCACCTGCCACAACACTGGGCTATTTTTTTTTTTAATTGTTGTTGCACTTGTCATTGTTTTAGCTGGCCCAGGCTGGGTTCGAACCTGTCAGCCTCAGTGAATGTGGCCAGCACCCTACCCACTGTGTTACTGGCACCTCCAAGACTTTACATTTTTGATACCACTGATTCATTTGGGTCGTATTCTGGGATGTTGTAATGTATGTTGGTATATATTGTAACAAAACCAAGCCTTTAGGTTACACATTTGTGAGTTACCAGATCACATCACTAAGGGCAAATAAGTTCTTTTCACAACAGCATGGCCCTCAGGATAATGCAAAAGATTTGCAAATAATAGAGTATAGTATAAAACTTAATCTAAGATTTCATTGAAGTCCAGTGTTTATTACACAATTTTTATTTTGGTTGCTGATCTTTGTTTCATTAAATTATGTAACTAATAATTGTATTTACTGTCTACTAAAAGGCGAATTGTTATTATTGCTTATCTGTAAGACATTGCAGAAGGTTTTCTCTCTGCATGAAGAAAAATAGTGTGGAGAGAGACAGGCACTTAAAGTCTCTGAAAAGTATGATTTGACTAATCCTCTTCTTAAATCATACTTAGAAGGGTGGGACAAAGGTGTCCTTTGATTCAAGAATGAACCATAAATACTGTCTTCATGTTTGGATTTTTTTTTGCAGTTTTTGGCCGGGGCTGGGTTTGAACTCGCCACCTCCAGCATATGGGGCCAGTGCCCTACCCCTTTGAGCCTCAGGCACTGCCCTCATGTTTGGATTTTTAGCTTGCTTTCACGCTAGCTGTAGTCCCAGGGCAATACTTTAGGATGTTCTAATTACAAACATTTGAAGTACATTTAAATGAAATTAATCTATGTATTTGGCAACTTGTACTCAAGATGTTTAGTAATTTGTTATTTGAACGCAATCATATATTTTGAATGAAGATTAAGAATATAACAGTTGGAACAGCTATTCTAGTAAGTTTGACAGCACTAAAATATATGATTTTTTACTTCTTATGTACAGCCGTTCTTTGGTATCCATGAGCATATGTTTTCAGGACCCCCTTTGATCTCAAAATGCAAGGATGTTCATGTTCCTTATAAAAGGGCATCGTGTTTGCATATAACCTACTCACATTGTCCTGTATACTTTAAATCATCTCTAGATTGCCGATAATACATACTACAGTGCCTTCAGTTCATTTGTGTGGATTCAACAAAGTACTTGGTGTGCAGTGCAAATTCAAGTTTTGCATTTTGCATGTTGGAATGTTGTAGAATTTTTTCTGAATATTTTTAATTCACAATTGGTTGAATCTATAGATGCAGGATTCACAGAACTGAAAGGCTGAGTATATATTGGGAATTTTTTTAACAGACCATTAGGACACATGTACAAGCCTGTTGTAGTGTTTGTCTGATAGCTGGGAGCTGAGACAGTCTGGGTTTCTGTAGTTGAGGGAAAGGTAAGGAAAATGCACAGAAAACACCTTACAAAGCAGTATGTGTCATTGGGCATAACAGATTGGATGCCTATCCTCCGCTTACTCTTTTTATGCTTTTCTTCCCTCCTCAGTCTCCTAATTCACTGCTGCTTTTTCTTTTCTTTGGTTTCTTCAGCATTGTCATAGTTAAGATTTTTGTCCATGCTGACACTGTTTTTTAAGAACGTTATTTTAGACTTAGTTACCCTTTGTCCTTTCTTTTTTAATAAGACCTGTATTAATATCTTTTAAAAATTAAAAAATATATATTTAAAATGCTCCATTAAAATACTTTCTTATGTTTCAAATTTATTCTGATAACTATTAAGTTTTTGAACTTTCTTGGTATTGAAAGTATTTTAGGGGGTAAATTTTTCATTGATTATAGCTCTACTGTATTGTATATATTTTATTATGAAGTATTATTTTTGTTTTTTTTAGTCTGAAATTTTGCTTTTAACTTTCTTCCTTAAGGTTATTGAGACAGTTTTTGCTCATGATTGACTAGGTACCGCAGTTACAATAACCCCCAAATAGCAGCAGCTCACGTCCACAAAGAGGCTACAAGTCTTTTATGGGCTGGTGATTTCTCCTCCTGCCTAGGCTCCAGGAAAAGCCTTGTCTGGAAGGTTGCTCTAGTGGTGGGGGAGGGAACACAGGCCCTGGCTCCAAGCACATCTGCTTGGAAGCGATACATATTTCTTTCACTACCATTTCGTCTCTGCAGCAAGCAACACCTGGTATTACAAGGAGCTCTCTGACATTCATATGGGAAATTCCTATATTTTGAATGAACGTGCAATCTACTCTGAAGAATGTTGGTATGGGTTGAACTACGTCTCCCCTCCAAAAGATACGTTGGAATCCTTACCTCCAATACCTCCAATAAGGACTTGTAGCCTTTTTGTGGATGTAAGCCGCTGCTATTTTGGTGTCCTTGTAACTGTGGTATGTAGTCCATCATGACCCAAACCTGTCTCAATAACCACAACGAAGAAAATACCTGTCTTTGGAAACAGAGTCTTTACAAAGGTAATCAGATTAAAAGGAGGTCAGCAGGATAGGCCCTAATTCATTATAACTGGTAGAAATTTGGGCTCAGAGAATGTACAGAGGAAAGATGATGTGATAACACTAGGGGAATGCCATCAAAAAGTCAACAGGTTACCAGCATCTAGGGGAGAGGCTTAGAACAGATTTCATCTCACAGCGCTAGGGCGAGCTCATCCTGTTGACACCTTGGTCTCAGACTTCCAGACTCGGGAACTGTGAGACGATACATTTCTGTCATTAACACCACTTAGTTTGTGGTGTTTCGTTGTGGCAGCCCCAGGAAACCAATACAAATGTGTTTAAAATTTCCAAGATACGGTTGGTCTGATCCTTATTTATTTCTAATTTTACTACATTTTTATTAGAACATTTAGCCCATAAAATCTCTCCTATTCACTATCAAGTTTTCTTCAAGATTGTTAACAGTTTTAAAAATTTGTTTTAAGCAGCCAATTCTCTGCTTGAGAAATTTCAAATTCCAAGATTTCTTTTTTTATTCAGAAATTTAAATAACAGTCTTATATTCCTCTAATTTACTGTGCTCAAGGTTTTGTAAACTTTAGTTATATAAAAACTCAACTTCATTTCCTCCCAAATAACACAAAGTAAATACCTTGAACTTTAAAGTATACCTCTGGGGGAGTCTTTTCATTTGTTTTATTAAGTTACAGTGACCTGAATGATTGAAATTATGCTAGATTGCTGCTGTCATGCCTTTTATTTCCCCCAATTTCTTTTTTTCTCTTCCTTTATTTTCCTTTTTTAAAAAGCGACATGACACAATGCTTTCCTCCAGACAGCTCTCTACAATGCCTGCCTGTGAGATCCCTCCATCTCTGTCAAACACCTTTTAGACGTTAGGAAAAAACTGCTCATAACTGCTGAGGCCTTCCTTTCCTTACAAATGGCATGAAACTGCTGGAGATATTGCAGTTCAGCCAGTAAAGGTGAAAAATTGAAAGAAATGGGGGAGAGAAGGAAGGTGGGAGGTAGAAGACTATATGCTGCTTTGTTCTCAGAAAAATTTTAGATGCTATTGGAAGGCAAGCTAAATTTAAGTATATAGTTTGCACTCTACTGAAATCATCTGCGTTACTCGGAATTGTGGAAAAGTTATTTTATGACCTGATCTTGAATCAGGTAAGAGAGTGCTTCTAGCTCATGCGTGTTTGGCCTTTTTAAAGTTATATCTTATGACCTTGATGCTATTTTAATGTAAGGTTTCTGTACATGTAAAACTATCTAAAGTAATTAGTACAACTGATTTGTGGGGTTTTTTTGGTTTTTGTTTCTGTTTTTTTGTTTTTTTTGAGACAGTCTCAAGCTGTCACCCTGGGTAGAGCACTATGGTGTCACAGCTCACAGCAACCTTACAAACCCTCTTGGGTTTAAGTGAATCTCTTGCTTCAGCCTCCCAAGTAGCTGGGACTACGGCGCTGGTCACAACGCCTGGCTATTTGTTGTTGTTGTTGTCCTTGTTTTAGCTGACCTGGGGCTGGGTTTGAATCCACCAACCTGGGTGTATGTGACTGGCACCTACTGAGCTACAGGGGTGGCCTGATTTGTGTTTTGAAGATTAGCTATTAGTAAACAGCAAACAAGTCCCTGTATGAACCTGGAGCATGTCTTTCCTGTTGGACTATATTAGAATTCCATCTATAGTTTAATTTGTTTCCTGCTGTGTGGCTATATTAGCCTGAATCTATTACCTGGCTCAGTGGTCCTTTCAGACAATTTCCCTTTCTCATTCTGTTTTTATTGTAAGTGATCTTCAACATACTGTAAGATGTCTGCAAATCCAATTCTGATCACTTCCATAGGGCACTAATTATTATGAACTGACATTAAAAAGAAAACACACCAAAAACAAGAACTGTTGGAGTATTTTAATATTAAGTAGGTTAACTTTTTATTGAAGGTGTTGATTATGAAGTGTTGTATGCCACTTCACGCTTGGGCATTTCTTCATTATTGATTCTTCATTTGTTTTGTGCAGAAGAAAATTCTATAGCAGTTACCCCGCTGGGGCAGGACCTAGTTTTCCATTTAACATTCTTGCTGTATGTTTGATGCAGTTTGTGTCGTCTCTTTTCCCAGTGATCATGAACCACCTGCTGTTTTTTCTTTTGGACATATTGTTTCTCTGAGGGTTATTATAATATCAGCTTTAGATATAGTCCTTTCATGCATTTAATATATTTAATCCTTACTGTGGAACAGATTAATGGACCTTTGGTATAAAGCATAGGAACATTAATTTAGTTCACTCTGGTTTATTTATTTTGCAGTCTTACTGGTGTATACTTTTCAGGACATGCCTAGAAGTTAGAGAGATGATGTCAGGTAGTGGTAGTTGGATGAATAGTTGGATGAAGAACAATTTAGGGAAAATAAATAGTAGCTCTTCATTCCTTTTGAAGCTCCATGTTTTCTTCCTCATCTTCAGAACTGTCACAGTCTGATTTTGTATCTGAGTAGTACTTTGTTTTGACTCTTTCCTGACTCTAGTTTTATTTCTGTGTTTGTTTCTTTGAATATTTCATTCTTCCCTTTTCCTCTTGACACTTCTATTGTTGCAACAGTTTCTCTCTACTGACCAAATCCCAAGTAGCCTAACACATTAAGATTTCAGATGGTGATATTCATCTGTCATTCTCCAATTTTAGGTTTTACGGTGCCTTGTGTTTTCATGCAGCTTAAAATGCTATCTAATATTCATAGCTTTAAATGTCCTCTATAATCTCTATTATATCTATTCAAAATTAGTTCTTAGTCATTTCACTCACTTTCCTCCTACGGCAGGTCCTGTTTCCAGAATTCTTTGTTCCTTCCATATTGCTACTTTCCTGAGAACAAGAGTTCTGTCTTGGATCTGTCACCCTGTGTGTCCCTTCCCTCCTCACAGTCCGTGGCAGACGTTCATTTAATGCAATATTTGTTCCTTCTTTTTGTGTCAGTCAGGGTTCTCTTTAGATGAGTGGATAATGATGGATCTTTTATTCTGCATTTTCTTTACTTTGAGGACATTGTTTCTGGAGTCACATTATTGGGTTTAGCTTTAACTCTTAGGTTTTGTGATCTTAGACAATTTGCCTGATATTTCTGCACCTCAGTTCCCTCATCTGTAAAATGAAGGTAACAGCTATACCAACCTTAAAAGAGTTGAAGAAAGGACAAATATGTTGACTTCATCTACAGCGCTTTAACAGACTGACACATAGTAAGTACTCAGTTATCAATAAGGTTTTTATAAAACACACTTTATAGATAGATGTTACAAAGAACATCTGCAGCTTGACAAATTATGCAAAGAGAAAAATCTTAGTTGTGGAACTCAGTATTTTATTCTTAATCATTGCCAATACACATTTTTACAATAAGGCTGTTTATTGATACATAACTATTTTTTGTATTATTGAATCAAACTGGTATCTGAAAGTATTATTGAGAGTGGCTGATGATAGTTTTTTAGTGCATTGTGGCAGAATTTAAACAGTTTTATGAACCTTGACTTTGTGCCTTGGTGATTGATCCCATCAACATGTGTTGGGAGAATAAAGGATATAATTTCACTGTTGAATTTAACTGAGTGAATCTATGTTTGGTATTTTTTTCAGGATCTAAGATTCTGCAAGGTGTTAAAAAATACAACAAATACGGTGATGTAGGCCCTTCCCCCATGACTCACATTTTTTAATAAGGAAGATAATGAATAATGACAATAGAGAGGGCTCAGGCAATACAGGTATAGTTCAGACAGTAGAATGATTTGTTAAGTGAGAGGAGAAACATAAACATAATTGTAGAAAGGTTCCTATTAGGGATACAGTGCAAGGTTGCTTTTATAAAAAACAATTTAATGGCAATTTTGTTGGTATATTTCTTTTTATTTGCATATATTTTATATTAAGCAAAAATGTATTTTTTGGCTGCTGTAAAATTGTTGTACCAAATCTTAGCTGTGACACAGTCATATGCCTTACTGTAAACTTTAATTTTATCTTCTTTTCAGGTGATATTTAGAGTTTGGCATCCATCAATGTAGCTTCAAAACAGAATGCTACTAGCCAAGAGAAGGAGCTTAAACAGGCAGTTCAAATTTTTATTTATACTCCGAGAATAGTAAGGAACCTGTTTATGACAGCTATTTTTCTCCTTTCTGGCTAAGATGCTTCATCTTTTAGCAACGTTAGTTGAGCAAGATACCGTGGAGGAATAGTTTTGTTTTTTCCGAGAGCACTCTAAGCTATCAATTTTTATAGACTCTGCATAATTCCTGACAAGAGTGTCGTCTGAGCGAGCTGTTATGATTAATTACTGCTCATTAACTGGATCGTTACTCTGCATGAAAGAATATTGCCGGTATTCTTTTTATCGTTCTAAAAACAGTGTTGCTTATATTAAATTTGAAATGCATTTGGGGAAGTTGGAAGTTGAGATGCCTAGAGTGGGCTGGGGAGACATCGGGCATTTGAAAATTTTGCTTATGTGGTGTGCAGATGCCCCTGCGATTGTTCTGTAAAAATAAAGACTGCTCAACAGAAGAATTTATATAATGCCAATTTTGATGGAGATGTTTTGTACTATCCTTTTACTTATTGGGAAGGGAATGTGGCCATTGTTTACATTTATTACTCCATCATTCATAGAAAATTCTGAAAGAATGTTGTATCAAAAATATTCAAGTTTCTGAATGCAAATTGATTTCTCGTCTTTGTAAGATATCAACTAAACTATTAACTAGCCATATCAATAGCTATCTGAAGAAAAACTAGAATAGTAACATGCAATTTCTCCGGTCTTTTTCTTTTACATGTATAAGGGTTGGAGATAATAGATTTGTACACGTGATTATACAAATGATTCTCTCTTAATGGTTGAGCTGAAATCTGTCAACTTCTTAATTTCTGTCCACACCTACCATCGAGAGTCTGACTGTGTGATTATGATCATATAAACAATGAAAATAACATAGAAAAAGAAAATGTTCTAGTTTCTGTCTTAACACACAAAATTTTTCTGCAAGTAATCATTACAGAACGGCCATTTATAGCAGTTCTAATCTTTTGTAGATGCTAAAAATCGAGAGGATCAAAGAATGGTTGCTTAGCATTATTGTATTAGTAGGGCCAATTTTCAGAGGCTACCACAAATATAGTTGATGAAAACTTTTTTTTATGAAATAAGAAAGTTTTTAGTAACAGTAATAAGATTTAAAGACAGAAGAAAGTATAATTGACAAGGTTTTTCTCTTAAACACTTAACTATTTATTGTGGGGACACTGCTACTGAAGTATGTAGCATGAAAGGCTGTAGGCATGATATGATGATCCTCTGTTTAATGTCTTCAGTTTATGACACATAAACATGAGGAAACAAAGAAATAAGATGTGGAGCAATAGGATTTTAAATATAAAGAGTATTACTATGACTTAAAAATATTCTGAGTTCAGTTACTTTATTTTTTCCCTCTAGAGGAGTTGATCTTTATATATATATATATATATTTTTTTTTTCCCCTAAGTATATGAGATGCAAAATTCATTCCAGATGTTGCCTTGTTTTGTATGCTGTCTCTTTCTTGTACTTTTTCTGAATACTTTGTTAATCGATAGCCAAACTTTGGTCAATTTTTGGACCCATCTTCCATTCGATATAACCTTACATAAACTGGAACATAAAGTGAAAGGAAAAAGCATTTAGTAGGTGATGTTAATGCTACTATTGCGTATTCTTCTGTAAGACATTCAATTCTGATAACAATGATGTCTTGGAATTAAATTTTCTTGGCTTTTTTAGCGTGGGAAAAGTTGTGTAAGAATAACAGTTAAAAAGCATAGTGTTTATTGGTGGGTTATCACTGCGTAATAAACAACCACAGAACGTAGAAGCATACAACTGCAACCATTTGTTTCTTGCTCTTGTGTCTGCAGATCAATTAAGGTTTGGCTGATCTAATATTGGTTCTTCTTGGCTTGGCTCTGAATGCTGAGTCTAAACAGGTGTGTTCCAGGCTCTGGCCTGTGGGGATGTGAGTAGATCCGTTCCAAGTGTGTCCACTGGGGGCCCAGGTGAAGGGAAAGCAGCACTCCGGAGAAAGCTCTTCTTATGGGTGTTGGCGGGAGTGGAAGAGAGCAAGAGGAAATGTATAGTGCCTCTTAAATCTGAGGCTCTGTACTGCCACACTATTAATTCTATTTTCTATCATTCAAAGCATATCAAGGGAAAGGAGAGTATATTTCTCTCATGTTGTTGGAGAATTTGGGGAGTGATCTACATTATGGCCTGTGAAGTGTGATAAAGGAAATAGCATAAAATCAAACCTCGTAAGAGGCTGGAAACAAAAAATATCTGTTGATATTAACAATTACTGTCACATACCAAACACTAATCTGGATCACACCTTGTCCTGAAGCTTACCGTGTGACTTTCCAACATGGCACTGCTGCCATTGGGCCAGCTAACTATTTGTTGTGAGGGGCTGTACTGTGTATGGCGGGATGCTCAGTGGCACCCTGACATCTACCTGCTAGATGCCAGTACCACCTTCCTCCTCCCCAGCCATGACAGCTAAAATTAGTCTCTAGACATTGTGTATCACTCCCAGTTCAAAACCCCAGTTGATTTATCTTGTGCTGGTGATGTTAAAATTAGGGGATCACTTCATTTTAAAGGTGGAGAAATTGAAGCCCAGAAATATCCTTTCTTTACCCTTTGTGAATTGAGGTAAATAGCAGATTCAGGATTAAATTCGAGATCTTTTAATTCCAAAATATGTAGATTTAATCATTTTGATAGGGGATATTAAGAGGTGCCTTTGAATTGGGTTTTCCTTAATAGTGGGTCAATAAAAAATTACAATATGCAGCCAGCAAGGTCTGTGACAGGTCTGCTCAGGAAAATATGAGATTGGTGAGAACAGAGGCAGATTACACTGCTCACGACAATTGTGACAGAACAGTTGCGGGAATAGATGAACTACTCAGAGACAAATGGTAATTAACCTAAGGAGGACAGGAGAAGTCTCACCAAGTAGAGGCAGCAATTGATGTACGGTCTTATAGATGAGGAACTGCAAGAAAATTGAAATAGTTGAAGCAAACACATGGTTGAAAATGAGGAAAATGGCTGTAGACAGAGGGAAAGCCAGCAGGGCCTTACACCATGCTGCGGTTCTGAATTTCAATCCCGAAAGCAATATTATGCTCACACACAGGAATTTTAACTAGAGAAATTACAGAATTATATTTAAGCTTTATAACAGCACTATGGAGGGTGGATTAGGTGGGGTGTTATACATGGCAGGAAATGTGCTGTGGAAGCAAGAAAGTTTTGTAGAAGGATATACATGTGAATATTAGGAATATTTATCTTTGGAAGAAGATTTTTGGCTTTAGTTTTCTTTTTATTATATTTATTTTGAAATTTTCATCAGTGAAAATATATAATGCTTTTGTAATATAATAAGTAATGCATTTCATAAAAGTAGGACATGGTAGCAATTCAGGCAAGAAGTGATAAGGCCCCGGACGATAGCCGGGGTGTAGTGGCAGGAGTGATGAGATGGAGGGGCTTATCTGGGAGTGACTGTGGGGGTAAAGTTGTCAGGGCTTGGAGAAATGTTTCTGGGGGCACCGCTGAGGGCCATGGGAGAGTACAAGAGGCTACTTGGGTTTCTGGTTTGAGCAACTTGTATAAGGGGGGTTTAAGAAAATGGGAAGAAAGTTTCAGGGACAGGATATATTCTGTTTTGACTGTGATAAAAATGAGTGCTATGGGGGCATCCATATTAAGGGGGGGGGGTCAGTGTCTATCAGAAAAGGAGTCCAGTATTTAGGGAGAATTGGGGGGACATACAGATTTTAAAATACCAGAAAAAGATGGTGAGTCTTTTAGGTGAAACTGTGCAAGAAGAACGTACATGTTGGGGAAAGACAAGGACTGCAGGTGGATTCTTGGTGCTAAAAATGCGGCATACCAGGGGCTTGCAGAGTGTCTAAGGAAGGTGGTAGGAAGCCAGGGCGACAGATTCTCAGAGGAAGGGGGAAGGAAACATTGCCCAGTGACTAGGAGGGGCCAAACCAATGCTGGCCCAGTCTGTATATTTAGCATTTAGATCTTTAGTAATCTGCAGAAGCCAGGGTTAGAAGTTGAACAGCAGTGGGTTGTAGTAACAAAACAGATACCATGAGAGAAGACTGTTCTTTAAAATGTGCTCTTTGAAAAGAAAGTGGGAAAATAGATGGCCGTTTGATGCACAAGAAGACGTTCCACATTATTTATGTTTCATTCGTATAGAGAATTTTCCTGAGGATTTGGAGAAAAAAATATAGATTCATATTTAGATGACATAATTCACTGTTAAGGGGATTTTTAATATGAAAATTATTTCATAAGGTTCTTTTTAATTTTGCTAAACTTTTAAATTTATTTATACTTTAAAATGTTATTAAAACTTGAAAATACAGTTAATCTTTATTCCAGACACTTAAATAGACTTACTGTTTTCATTAAAGAGGAGAATAGATCTATTAAAATGAGAAGAAAGGTATACTTTTGAAAGGTTTCCCTTTCAATTGGTATATGAATTTATATCTCCAAAATTATTTAATATGTTTTTGAAATATACAAGTCCCTTCCTATTTTCTTTTCTTTTCTTTCCTTCGAGTCATTTTTTTCTTTCTCATCTTTAAAAACTTTTCTTCAATGCTACAAAAATATAAGGAGAAATAAATGCAACCATTGTTATTTAAAATGCAAATTAGATCATTTTATATATTGCTGGTTATTTTGTATTTTTATTATAATCATACTATTAAATTTTAATTTTTGATATGTATTATATTTTGATTATTTTCTATATTTTATTTTGACTTTTCTTGAGATTTATTGTAAATGCTTGAATTTTGAATACTTGTACAAATATAACTTGGTTAAACTATTTTCCTTCTACTTTCTTCTGTTTGTTTTCTTAATATAATTAATGCATTAATGCAATCATATAGAGAGAAACATAGTAACATAGTAGAAATCAGCTATGGATCAGGAAAGCTGGGGTCAGATCGTTGGATTTTCTTACTTGCACTATGACTTTGTCAAATTATTTATCCTTCATTTGAATGAACAGATTTTATTTAAAACAAAATCCTTGGGATTTTAGCACTATTAGTCATTTACACGTAAAACTTAATTTTATAATATTATGAGAACATCTATTCTAAATCCTCATTAAAGGAATAAGAGTTTTTAAATGTGAGAAGAGGTACATGGTTGTGGAGCATTAAATAATATAATTTATGTGAATAGAGCCCTACTTGTACATTGCATGTGTTTCTGAGGAATGGGTACATCTAGTGTCCTTGGCAGTAATTATGACGGTACTTGAATTTCTGAAACTAAGAGTAAAGGTAAATGGGATCTAGTAACAGATAATATAAAATAAGATGGGAGGTTATTAAAGCTTAGAAATTGCCCAATACTATAGCCTATCTAAAGTTTTTGTTATGGATAGCTACATATATACATTTGAGCCACATAGTTGAAATATAAATGCATTTTTGGCTTTGTAGCAGGGAATTAATAGGTTCCCAGTGCAAGTTCTAAGGAATAGTAAGAGCTACATATAGCAGAGTTGTGGATTCCAATATAGTTTCATTCTTTGTATTAAGCATACTAATTAGTGATAAATCTGTATTTATACATTAGTAGAATCATGTAGAATAGGCATTATATGATGAGGGAAAATAGAAAAGAATTTCAGTTTTTCTGTAGCACTTATATTTTCAGTAGAAGGTAAACTTTAAAGATAAAAACCTAAAATTATATTTTATATAAAAAATACATCCTTGTACTATATAAATTTACAGAATTAGAGATGAGTTCAGGTTTTATGTTTTACCCACTGTTTTATATGAACAAAGCAGCCCTGCTACATTATGCTAAGAGACTGATGTCCCTGTGTATCTGTCAGAGCTAAAGATGTTCTAAACAGAAAAAAATAATTAGAAGCTTTTTTATTACAAAGGAGATTTTCTTTAGTTCAGTTCAGTAGACTTGATGCATTTGATTTGTTTCAGGCTATGAAATGTATGTTGTACAAAATATAAATATATCTTCATTTACAAAACCACACAAATAGTTCCATTATGGACAGGAAATTGCTTTTAAAATATATTACTGCTTTTGTCATAGAGGAACAAATAGAACACTGATCAATTACTTTTTGAAATTTCCCCTGTTGTGGGTTGATTCAATACACATACACCTGTCTCTCTGGAAAGAGTAATGAGTGGTAAGAGATAGTTGCTCCGCTATTACTTGAAGGAACAGGAAAGTAATTTTCTATAATCCATTGTCAAATCCAGCATGACTATCCATTACTTACTACTAAAAGGCTCTTTTATAAAATTTCTAAATAATTCACTGGAAGCTTAGCGAATATTGCAGATAAACTTATATCAGGACAAACTAGGGAGAATTTCTATAGGTTTTTCCTTGAAGAGATAAGCTGAGGATAGGAAACAGAGTATTTCATAATCGAAGAATACACAATTCTTCACACAGAATTGAAGAATAGTTGTTCCTGTGCAAAGCTACAGTAGTATAAAGAGGGACCACTTAGGTTGTACCCTTATTCTTTCTAGTTTTTAGGGTTTCCAGGCAACCTTATTCTTCCTTGCTGGAGAGGACTAGTTTCTCTGACCAACTTTATTATCCTCTTTTCTATTTGTTCCTTAGTAGGAAAGAATCCTCAAATTGTCAGGTGGCAGTCTCACTTGAAGCAATGTGATCTTTTTATGTTCTATCTTGGAATTATTCTTCCATTTTTCTTTTTTGAGTATTTTCATTTTTTCAAATTAATATGAGGGTACAGTTTTTAGGTTACATTGTTCTCACTTCCAGGTTCTTCCAGGAACTTCTACAAAGTTCCATTTGTAGAAGAGCCCCTCACCCAGGGGGCGTGTTATACCCTCACAATGTGAGATCTCACCTCATGCCCTCCCTCTTTCTGCCAAATGTCTTCTGCCCTCCTGCTTCTCTCTCCCCCCAAACTGGGCTATATTAGTGTTTTATTGTTCTTATGAGCATGTAGTTGTTTATATATTGATTTCTTATTGGTATGGAGTGCATTGGGTATTTATTTTTCCATTTTTGAGATAATTTACTAAGAAAAATGTATTTCAATTCCATCCATGTACATATAAAAGATGTACAGTCTCCATCTTTTTTAATGGCTGAATAATATTCCACGATATACATATACCACAGTTTGTTGATGCACTTATGGGTTGATGGGCACTTAGGTTGCTTCCACGACTTGGCAATTTTGAATTGAGCCATAATAAATATTCTAGTGCAAATATCTTTGTGGTAAAATGGTTTTTGTTCTTCTGAGTAGATACCCATTCTTCCTTTTTTTCTAAAATCCCCAGGCTGGCCAGGTGCGGTGGCTCATGCCTGTAATCCTAGTACTCTGAGAGGCGAAGGAGGGTGAATCACCTGAGCTAAAGAGCCCAAGACGAGCCTAAGTGTGAGACCCTGTCTCTACTAAAAATAGAAAACCTATCAGGGGATTGTGGTGGGCATCTGTGGTCCCAGCTACTTGGGAGGCTGAGATAAGAAGATCACAGTTTAAGGTTGCTGTGAGCTATGATGATGCCATGGCACTCTACCCAGGGTGGCTGTGAGACTCTGTCTGTAAAAAAACAAACAAAAAAAAAACTCCAGGTCAATCAAACCCTAGGTTGCAGGGTTGCTTTTACCAGGGCAAATGGGGCTCAGGGTGGGAGAGTCCATCCTATCCATATTCCGGGAGGTGATCCACCCTCCTCAGCCTCCCAGGTGCATGGCCACCATGGCTTCTTTCTTTACAAGCTCATTAAACAAATGTCTAGCTGTTTTTGCAATGGAAGAATATCCTCAAAATGAATATTTTTCCATAGAGAATGTCTTCTGGTGAGCATTTATGTGGTACATAAGACATAATTTATTTTAAAGCTGTGGTCCCCAAATCTCTATGTAATATTTCTGATCTTGGTTTTATTCTTTCCAAGAAGCTGACATAGTTAAAAAGTGAGCCATTACATAGGTATCTTATATGTGTACAAATCCTGACTTCAACCCATTGTTCTTTCCAGGCAAAGTGAGAGATCTTAAGTGACTCCTTAAATTTTGCACATAAAAAATATTTGCCTTCTCCATTGTTCTTGGCTCTCATCCCTGGGAGGTGCTATCATGTTGAAGTATTAATAGAAGAGTCTTATCTTGTGTCACATATTACACAGCTATTAGGGAACTCTTTTGCTAGTATAGATTTGTGTTGAGCAAGGCTCAGAGGTGAAGCTGGAGTTGTGTTACTGGTGATAGGAACAACCTCTTGCAACTTACTCATGTCTTTTAAGGTTCTCTCAGTCCAAATTGCATAAATCACTTCTATTTAATTATGGAAAGCTACTAGGTAATCTGGAGTCCACACGTAAATTGATCTAATAGTACCTACTTTATGGTGGCAGTCTATTTTGAATGGTCAACTGATATCCCATCCAGCATTGGAGCCAAGCAGCAAACCAAAAGATAATACCTCCTGAAGGTCACGTGGCCTTAATTCTAAACCCTAAGTCAGGGGTCCTCAAACTACAGCCCCACGGGCCACATGCGGCCACTGAGAACATTTATCTGACCCACTGGGTTTTTTTGCTGCCACTGCCTGTCCTGCTTAGCAGCTGACTCTTTCGGGCCGCAGTGCACATGTGTGTAATGTATGCTGCACTTTCTGACTCCCCTCCTTCTCTCTGTCTCTTGACTTCTCCTTTCAGTCTCAGGTGAGACTTGTGATCGGGTGAGTCATGAGCTTGCCTGTGCAGAGCCTGCTGCTGCCTGAGGACCTGGGTAAGAACAAGTTAGGATTTATTTATTTTTTTTTAAGTTAGGAGGTCTGTTTTTATTTTTTTTTTAATTTTGCAGTTAGTAGGACCTTTTTTTGTGGTTAAGGGGGGCCTTCTTTTTTGAAGTTTGGATGTCTTTTTTTTTTTTTTTTTTTGCAGATAGTGGGTACCTTTTTTTTCATTTTAAATAGTGTATTTGTATTTGTTCCAGTTTTTCTTTCTTTTGCAGTTTTTTTTGGCCAGGGCTGGTTTAAACCCACCACCTCCAGTATATGGGGCTGGCGCCCTACTCCTTTGAGCCACAGGTGCCACCCCCGTTTTGTTTTTTTACTTTTCAAAATAAGATATGTGCAGTGTGCATAGGAATTTGTTCATAGTTTTTTTTTTTAAACTATAGTCTGGCCTTCAAATGATCTGAGGGACAGTGAACTGGCCCCATGTTTAAAAAGTTTGAGGACCCCTTCCCTAAGTGCTTCTTCTAAACCCTTCTATTGGAGGATAACATAAGCTTTGTACATCATCCAAGATTAAGTGGCAGAACGATTTGGTCTGGAGGCTACATTCGCTAGAGAACCTCCTTTGGTTTTGCACCTGACTCAAATTTGATGGCCTTTTGAAGGGCAGAGTAGAAAGGGTGGAACAAAATATCCCACATCCAAGAGCTCCTCTGTCACACTGACTCTTTGGTAAGAATCACTCATTTGGGGGTATTCTTTAGTTCAAATGTTTTGACACCTCCACAATGCATATAGAAACTTAATCTTAAATATGACAGTGCTGGGAGTGGTGCCCTAATGGGGCATATTTAGCTATGGGGATGGAATGCTCTAAAAAGGGCTTGCAGGAGTGGGTTCACGCTCTTTTTCCTGCCATGTGAGGAACTGTGTTACCCTCTGAAAAATGCAGTAATCAAGGCACCATATTGGAAATGCAGACGGGGCCCTGACCAGACACCAACCTGCCGGTTCCCAGATCATGGACTCCCCAGCCTCCAGAATTGTGAGAAAAACATTTCTATTCTTCTTAAATCACCAGATTCAGGTATTCTGTTCTAACAGCTTAAGATGGATGAAAACAGAGGAGAGAGCCTGACTTGTCAGCTGTGCTTCTCACAGTGCAATCCAGAAACCAGCAACTATTGCTGGGGACCATGCTAGAAATAAAAATAACAGACTCAATTCCAGATTTACTAAATCAGAATCTTCACTTCAGTCATATCCTCAGGGGATCTATATGCACATTACAGTAGGAGAAACACGGCCTTTTAGGTGATCTGACCACGGGAATGTCATTGCAGTGGGAGCCTTCTTGTTACCTGGGACTAATCTCCAGTCCCTGCCATGCTGCGTCTTGCTCTGTAGTCTGATCAGCATGGTGTGTGTAATGCACTGGGTCTGTGGTGCTCCATGGGAAGGTCTGAGAAGCTCTGGTCTCCTTCAGTGTAATCACAAGGGCTTTTCACGATTCTCGTTCATGAGAATGGAGGACATTTTTTTTTTTTTTTTTAGCCATAGCCATTATCGAAAGCTCTATGTATTGCTTCACTTAGAAAATCACATTCTAGGTTTTAAGTGAACTGAAATCACCCTTGGATTATTTATTATAATCATTGTTGTAATTTTTATTTAGACCTGTTAGTATTTTACCTTAGCTTAAATTGCTGAATTAGAGCACAGTTTCCATGGTCCATAGGACTCGGTTTTAACATAGATATTTTATGTATTACAATCCCAAAGTTTTGGTTATTTTAGTTAAAAGTTTTTTGTAGTTAGACTTTAAGAGTCATCAGAGTACAGTCTGCTTGAAAGTAAAACTAGGTCATTTTTCAATTTCTGGTCTTTTCCTCACACAAGAGCCTTTGTTTCTATGACTTGGGAGTTAGGTTAGAAGCTGTTCTCAAGCTAGTGGCATAAGGATATTAGTTCTGGAATTGTTTTATTTTACAACCACTAATCAAGACCATAAGGGATATGTAGTGATTTTATTTCTAGAGATCGCTTAATAAATCATCTCCAGGAATCTCTGCATATCCTACTACTGTATGGACCCTGGTTACTATTCTACCCCTACAGCTTATTCTCATCCTCACCCTCATTTTGTTTTTGGTGATTATATGCTTCTCCTTGAGCTTGCCCATCTGGAGGGCCTATGACTTCACCTGGGATTGCGGTTCACAACATTTCTGACCTGAAGGTCATAGGTGGTCAAGCATGATTAAAAATTTGGGTATTTCTTTTCATATTACCCCTTTAATTTCAAGAAGTAGAAGAAAACATTTCAGGTTAATATTAAGTAATACACAGTAAGTCCTCACTTCATGTTGTTTATGGGTTCCTGAAAATGCACCTTTATGTGAAATGATGTGTAATGAAACCAGTTTTTTCCTCATTAATGCTAAAATGAAATGGCTTGGGGAGAAGTACTGTTATTGAATGGGCTTCTCCCCCCTTCCTTCGCCAAATGAACCTCCATTTGGGGTTCATACTATGATATCTCATTTGCTTCTTAGAGTATAGTAATATTCAGTGTATTTAACAGTGTACTTTCACATCGTGAGAAATGGTATAGTAAAGAAAATACTACTGGGCGGTGCCTGTGGCTCAAAGGAGTAGGGCACTGGCCCTGTATGCCGGAAGTGGCAGGTTCAAACCTGGTCCCTGTCAAAAACTGCAAAAAAAAAAAAAAGCAGGTCAAAGAAAAGATAACATTGCCACCAAGAACAAAGCTGTAGGTAGATCTTTTTTTTTTTTTTTGAGACAGAGCATCAAGCTGTTACCCTGGATAGAGTGCCATGGCATCACAGCTCACAGCAACCTCCAATTCCTAGGCTCAAGTGAGTCTCCTGCCTCTGCCTCCCAAGTAGCTGGGACCACAGGCGCCTGCCACAACGCCCGGCCATTTTTTGGTTGCAGCCGTCATTGTTGTTTGGCGGGCCCGGGCTGGATTCGAACCCGCCAGGTCAGGTGTACGTGGCTGGTGCCTTAGCCCGTTGAGCCACAGGCGCTGAGCCAGCTTTCACATATTTTATTGGGAAATTAAACAATTTTAGTTTTAAAATAGTGGAGATGTCTTTAGTCATAAACTCCGATCCTTCCTTAAAAACGTCTTCTAGAAATGGAAAACAGACTAATTGAGAAACCATAAGTTGAATAAACAAATGTGGAATACTGGCCTTATCCTAGATATTTTGTTGATACAATGACATAATTTGTAGTTTCTTTTCAGAGGGTAAATTGAACCTTGAGATATTCTGTGTTCGCTCCTCAAAAGTGTGGTCTTCATGACCTGAGAGCTTGTTAGAAAAGCAGAATCTCAGATCCTACTCCGGGCCCACTGCCTCAGAATTCTTACCTGGACAAAATCCCTAGGAGAATATATGTACATTAAAATTTGAAAAACACTGCTTTAAATCAAATATATGATCTTAGTGTCTAATTTTCATTTTTTTTCAAATAATTTGGTATGTTTGTTTCTACCATAGCAGACTCTTCCCTTTTTTAAAAAAAAATAAGTATTCTTTTCAACTTTTTCCCTCAAGAACAAAAGAGGTTAAAAACAAATGAATTAATAACATTAACGACAAATCACTCTGTTTTTTTTTAATTTTTCTTCTTCTTCCAATTAATGTCTGTCAACCTTAAATAATGAGATTCAGAATCATGATTAAGTATAGAAGTTTTTCAAGCCCAAAGTTTGAGGATGGCCACCCGGGAACGCACTGATTCCAGATGAATAGGGTCAGGATTCTCAAAGTGCAGAAGTTAAAAAAGTTCCAATTGTATAGGCAGAGAACAGAGAAGCTCCAGCAGGATTAGGACATTTTCCATATAAGACCAGGTGTATGGGCCACAGGGATTTGATTGGTTACACATTGCTACGTTCCAAGGAAGACTGCATTACTATTCTATGAGGAGGGATAGTGATCTGAAAGGGTCTTATCTCTGGAAGAGGTTGGTCTTAATTATTTACAGAAAAGAGAGAGAGGAAAAAAGGCAAAAGTTGAAGCAGTTTGCTATGTGACCTGGGTTGCATAGCCACATTTCTCTCAAGGCTCAGGGTAATTTAAAGTTTCAAGAGCTTTAAATTTGAATTATTTTAAGTTTGAATTATTTAATTTCGCAGATCCTATAGTGCTCGGTGTCCTGTCTGTATTTAGTTACCTGGGTAACCAACCTTCTAGCACTAGTAATTCCTCTTTCACTTGTTAGACTCACCACGGGCTCATTCCAATTCCCGTCCACACCCTGCTCCTTCATGATGAATTGGTCTTTACCAATGAAACTTTTTTTCATCAAAGTGCTGCAGTTTACATCTTTCCTCTCTGTTCAAGCCAAAATGCCTCTTAAATAGACATTGGTTTCCTTTTCCCCTTCACTGAACCTTTTAAATATATATGAATAAAACTTAATTGCAGCAAAATAGTTTTTAACTGTGTTATAGCACATTGGGATCTTCTTAGGTTATTTTTTTTTCCACAAAGACCCTCAAATATTACCAAATAGTTAGCTGTAAGATTAGTTACTTGTAAGACTAACTTTGATGTCACCTTGCTAGGCTTAGGGAAATGAAAAAGCAAAGACATGACTAGAATAGTAGCTAAGTCATGATCTTAGTATCTTTGGAACTCAGACAAGGCAAAGCCAAGTCAAACCCCGCTCTATTACTATCTTGGAGAAAAGTGAAAACCAGCAAGCACATCTGCCTCCCCACCTCACAAGATAACCTCTGAGTTGGAGAAATGACAATACTGATACTTAGTTATGAGTACAACAAAGAAAGTAAGCAAACTGGAATGTGGCCCCAATTCTTGGACTCAGAATTGATTTTGGAGAAGTAAAGCAAAGATGAGTCTACTCAATGCCATGAACAGAGAACAGGTGAGAGTTGGGTTGACTTGAAGAATGGCTTAGAGATTCTCTTATTTGCTGCCTAGAGCGATTGTGTTAGTGTTATATTCCTAAAGTACAAAATGTGTGACTTTTATGGGAGCTGGGGAACTGAAGCTTCCATAGGTGTATCTGAGAAAAAAAGTTACCCAAATTGAACTTTGATTCAGGCATTATGTTACAGGATTGACAAAGGAAATCTTCCTTTTCACCCTTTGAAGATTTGTTGAAAAGGAACTGACAAAATGCAGATTGATAGGAGACAAAAGCATACAAGATTTATTTATCGTGAATGGAGGAAAATCATAGGAGTTTGATTGCCCAATAATCCACTGAGGACCAGATGCTTATAAACCCTTCTTCATTGGGAAGGAGAAATGGGGAATGTAGACAATTTCTTTGCGGAATAGTAAATGATTGTTAGCGAAAATGAATAGACCCTGGAGGCAGAAATTAACTTGTAAATGATTATCTTTGGAATTTGAGTGAATCTGAGAGATAAATGTTACCTTGTGAAAAAGTCTATCCAGGTGTGGTTGTTTCTCAGTCTTCTTTTCTGTGACAAACGATGAAGTATCAGGGAGGGGACTGGAGGTAAGTGTACTCTTCGGAGGGTCCAATCTTCAGGTAGAAAAAGAAGTATTGGAATTAAGCCTATTTCAGCATTTGCTGATTCTTAAAAAGCCTTTACAAAATAACTTAGTAAGCATATCTTGATGTCATCTTTTGCAGTAAAATTCCCTGGGATCCTTCAGTATCTTTATTTAGCACCTCGTGAGTGTTTTATGAACCAGCTTGTTTCATAAGTAAGAGGTTTGACTCTGTAATCAGGAAACCCTATAACTCTACTTTCCCTTTGTGCATCAGAGGTTTGTATCAGATAAAGCTTGTCTTTAGTATTCCTTCAGGCCCCACTGCCTATTCTTGTTTTTATCCTTATTGCAAGAATCCATACGGTTCATATTATTTTACCAAATGACGTTATCAAAGTATTTGCTAAGTAACGACCATGCACATATTTTAACACTGGGTTTCTAAAGAATAATTACAGTGTGGCTAAGGAGATAGGTCTATCAAAAATGAACAATATACCATACTTGGAGGAAATGAATCACACACATTTAATTCCACTATAAGTTTTTGAAATGGAAGGAGGGAGAAAAAGAGAGAAATACATATATGAAATATAATTATTACATTAGTGGGAAGAACATGACACAGAGGGCATATACAATGGGATTAATAGACCTTCATAGTTTTCATATTTTTATTATGAAGTTTTCATATTTTTATTATGGTATATATAATCATGATGATTTTCTCAGTATGAAGTATTTTCCAGGCTGAGTTTGATACAAATCTGATATTCTGTCTTTTGTGGGTGATAGTTGTTTGAAAGTGTTATGTAGATTGTACTATGCTTAATTTTCACTTTATACACTGATATTCTTGTAAGGTTCTCCTTCATAATGTCAAAAAGTATCATTTGCTCTGACAGATTAGAAAAGTGAAGTGGCTTCCCCAGGTAAGTGGAAGCAAAGATAGCAATAAGTTTTATTTATATTTTTTTAAATTTAATTTTTTATTAAAGCATAACTGTATACATTTATGAGGTACAATGTAGTGATTTGATATATAGTGTGTAATGCTTAAATCAAACTGATTAACAAATCATCACCTCACTAATTTTCTGTGGTAAGACATTTCTAATTTATTCTTCGTTATTTTGAAGTATACTCTTGCATTGCGCACATTAGATGAGATCCCACCAAATGCCCTCCCCTCTTTCTCCTCCCCGCCTTGCTAGACCGTATTTATCATTAGTATGAATGTGTAAGTGCTTATGTATTGGTTTCATAATAGTATTGAGTACATTGAATACTTTTTTTCCTTTTTTTTTTTTTTGAGACAGAGCCTCAAGCTGTCACCCTGTATAGAGTGCGGTGGCATCACAGCTCACAGCAACTCCAATTCCTGGGCTCAAGCGAGTCTCTTGCCTCCACCTCCCAAGTAGCTGGGACGAGAGGCGCTCGCCACAACGCCCGGCCATTTTTTGGTTGCAGCCGTCATTGTCGTTTGGTGGACCTGGGCTGGATTCGAACTTGCCAGCTCAGGTGTATGTGGCTGGTGCCTTAGCCTGTTAAGCCACAGGCGCCGAGCCTTTTTTTCCATTCTTGAGATACTTTACTAGGAAGGATATGTTCCAACTCTATCCATGTAAACATAAAAATGTAGTCTCCATCTTTTTTAATGGCTGAGTAGTAGTCCATGGTATACATACACCACAGCTTGTTAATCCACTTGTGGGTTGCTGGGTCTTTGAGCTGCCTCCAGGACTTGACAATTAGGAATTGAGCTATAGCAAACATTCTGGTACAGATGTCTTTGTGGTAAAATGACTTTTGTTTTTCTGGGTATATACCTAGTACTGGAATTGTGGGATCAAATGGAAGGTCAACTTTTAATTCCTTAAGGATTCTCCATACTTTACATAAAGGTTGTATTAGTTTAGAAATAAGTGTTAAAGAATAAAGTCTGAGGTGAGTCGAATGAATAAGTGAGGTAATTCATATGGTTAGCTTAGGCTCAACCAAATTCTTTATGCTTTTAAAATGGTTTAGCTCTAAATAATGAGTGTTCATAAAAACAATTTCACTTATTTTACAGGGTACTTGCTTTGTTATTTCCAAATGAGCAAAATTTAAAATTGTTTTAGTTCCCATCATATATAGCATATTATAATGTAAGGGAGCTAAATTATCAACCTTCATTCCTTTCTAATAAGACAAATATTTTTGGTAGGGGGAAAAGTTTAGCAAAACCCAATTGCTCAGGAAAAATGGAAATGTATTTGCAGATACCAAAATAATTGCAATTCTGCTACCAATTTGTCTGAGTAGGGAAATAGGGAAATTAGGAGCATGGATGGGAAGAGGACTTATTTTTTATTGTTTGCTTCTAAGCAGCTTAGGAAATTTATACCGTATACATATATTGAATTATCAAAAACAAAGAAGGTGCGGGGAAGTGGTGAATCACTTAAGCTACAGATGGTGTAGTTATTTTTATATACCTATGTGTTCTGTGTATTTAGTTAAATGCCAAATAAATAATACAATGATTACTTGGTAAGGGATAATTATTATGATAAAGGATAGTATGTGTGAACCAGAATGTTTGTTTTTGTGCACGTTTGGATAATTGGAGGGGACATGTTAGGGTGAAGGAGTTTAAGGAATAAGGTGATGCACGAGGAAGATGGATGGAAATACGATAAAAAGGGTGAGTGTGAGAGAGAAGTGTCATCAGGTATTTTGGGGGAAGAGAGGAAATTTCTAGCTCTGAGGCTTGGACATCAAGAAAAATGAAAGTGCTACTGGGAAATGAGAAATTTCAGAATTAGTTTTATGGAAAAGGTAATGATTTTGTATTTTTGAGTAAAATAAGCAGATGGTGAACTAGGATATTTAGGAAGTATCCCCTCAGGGCTTTGTTTGTTGTTTTGTTTTTTGTTTAATTTCCAATTCTATCAAGATGTTTTGGGCCTTAAGTTTAATTATTTAGCCTGGGTAAGTGTTAGTTAAGCAATATGGCAAACGAATTATAAATAAATATTCATTGACTGTTGGTGTTATTACCCAATTTGCATTTTAAATCAGAGCTTCAATTCCTTAACACAATAAGAGTAAGTATACTTGTTTAAAGAAAAGATAGATACAGGTTTAATGTATTTTATGATCTGTTTAGGTCCAGCCTAGAGAAAAGTAGCTAAATAACACAGATCACTTCACTCAAAAAAAAAACAGTCAAACTTTCTTCACTTCTCTTTTTGTTTTTTTCTTATATTATGAACTTTATTAAATTTTCAGGCTGGGCGTGGTAGGAACATGCCTGTAATACTAGCACTCTGGGAAAGTGGATTGCCCTGAGTTCAGAGGTTCGAGACCAGCCTGAGCCAGAGTGAGACCCCGTCTCTACCAAAAAAAAAAAAAAAAAAGAATAGCTGGGTGTTGTGGTAGGCGCCTATAATACCAGCTACTTGGGAGGCTGAGGCAAGAGAATCACTTAAGCCCAATACCTGAAGGTTGCTGTGAGCTACAATGCTACAACATTTTACCGAGGGCCAGAAAGTGAGACTCTCTAAAAAAAAATTTTTTTTAAATTTATATTCATCATCTACCTTCAGCACATCACATTTTTAACCAAAATATGTATTCCCATCCTCCCCCATCAAAATCACTTCTTTTCCATTTGTGGTTTTTATTTTTTTTTAACCATGGGAACTTCAAATTTCAAAATGAAAATTATATTTGCTTTAACCTCCACCCAAATCTGTTCCTTTTTCTCCAAGATGGAAACCTCTCTGCTTAATTTGAGTTATGCTTCTACTGTGATAGTCAACCAGCCATGAAGCGCTGACACTTCCTGCTCACGTTGATCTCCATCCCAGCCTGTGGGCTCTGCTCTGAATCAGGCCATCGCCATTACTTTCCCGGGTAATAATGCCAACCGCATAACTGGGCCTCTGGTCACTAGGATTTTTTTCTCCAGTCCATACTTCATATTTTTATGAATTATGTTCACTCTTCTCTACTTTCAGCCCCACAGTTGTTATATAGCCCCCCTTTAAAATACTGGTTGCTTCTTAGGGATGTTTGAGAATAAACTCCAAACTTCTTGCTGTGAAAGGTGTGACCCTGGAGACACATGTCCAGCTTCCCTGATCTTTTTCAATTTCCCTGAAATGTGCCATGTCCCTTCATTACTCCTTGTTTGAACATACTGTCTGAATTAGTATTCCAGCACTTTAACTTCTTGCCTTTTCAAATTTCTTCCTGTTTTTTAGGATTCAGTTCAAATGATTCTGTGAGACGTTTTTACCTACTGAATGCATTTCACTGTATTCATTTCTGTAACCATATCATAAATTGAATGGCGTAAGGTGGCAAAAATTTTTCTCACAGGGCTTTTTCCTTTGAGAGCAGCAGTTCTCAACCTGTGTGTTGCAACCCCTTTGTAACAATGAAAATACATCTCGCATATCAGATATTTACATTATGATTCATAATAGTAGCAAAATTACAGTTATGAAGTAGGAACGAAAATGATTTTATGGTTGGGGTCACCACAACATGGGGAACTGTATTAAAGGGTTGCGGCATTAGGAGGCATTAGGAAGGTTGAGAACTTGAGAACCACTGTTCTAGAGACTCCAGGGGAAATTCCATTCCTTGCCCCTTCCGGCTTCTGGTGGCTTCTAGTTGTCTTAGGCTCATGACTCTGTATCTTCAGTGTCTGCCCGTGCCCTCACATCTCCTTTGTGTTCGTATCTTTGCCTCTTCTGTATTTTGTAAGTCATTGCATTTAGGGACCACCTATTTTCACCCCAAGATTGTCAATTTAATTCTAGCTATGCAGACCCCTTTTCCAAGTAAAGCCACATTCATAGTTCCAGGTAGACATGTCTTTTGGGGGCACTGCTTTTCAACCCACTGTATTCACCAAACTCAAAGTTTATTCCTTCCTCCATTCACGTCTGTTGCGTGCTTACCAATCGTTTTTTTCTCTATTATTATTCCATGCTGCTTGGTTCATATGTCCTATTTTGCCACTTGTTATGTCATACTACATTTATATATTCACTTGTGACCCATGAGTTGGAAAATTCCTTGCTACATAATATTTGATTTATTATTTCTCACTTCTTGATAATTAAAACCTCTGGCTCACTGTCGTCTCTAAGCACTACTTCCTGGTGATCATAATTTTTGGTGACTTATATAACAAAGGTGGTTTTATGAGTCAAGGCTTTCCAGATAAACAGTACCAATAGACTATATGGAGAGAGAGAGAGAGAGATATATGAGAAAGTTTATTATAGGAATTGGCCCACACACTTATGGGGACTGAGCAGTCCCATGATTTGCCTTGTGTAAGATTGAGAAGTGGGAAAGCTAGTGGAGTAATTCAGTTCAAGTCCGAAGGCCTGAGAATCCCTGGTGAAGGCGAGAAGCCAGGGGCTGTGGTGTAAGTCCTGGTCTGAATACAAAATCCCCCAAAATAGAAGCACCTGTGTCAAGGGCAGGAGAATGTGGATGTCCCACATTTAGCAGAGAGAGCAATTTTGTCCTTTTTCTGCCTTTTTGTTCTATTCAGCCCCCAAAGGAATTGGTGATGCCACCCCAGATGGAGGAGTACCATTCACCAATTCAAATGCTAAAATCGTCTAGAAACCTCACTGACGTTTTAATTTTATCCCTCAGCCCAGCCAAGTAGACGTATAAAATTAGCCATGTGATTCTTCCAATGTGTTAACTTTTTGTCTATTAATGTCCTTTCCTTCAATAATCTTATGCTCTGTTCTCGCTGAACCATTCATTCCATGGACATATTTTATTTCTTATCATCACAATTAAGTGAAGCTAGTCCGAAATTTCAGTTTCAAGCATAGTACTCTCCTAACATTACTACATCCTTTCTCAAAAGATTTCCTTGAGAACTACTTCTCTAACTATTCCTTGACCTAATTATTTTTATTTTATTTTATTTTTGCAGTTTTTGGCTGGGGCTGGGTTTGAACTTGCCACCTCCGGTATATGGGGCCAACACCCTACTTCTTGAGCCACAGGGGCTGCTCCCTTGACCTAATTATTATTATTATTGAGACAGAGTCTCTCTCAGTCACCCTTGGTAGAATTCCATGGCGTGTTAGCTTACAGCAGCCTCAGACTCTTGGGTTCAAGTGATCCTCTTGCCTCAGCCTCCCAAGTAACTGGGACTACAGGTGTCTGCCACAATGCCAGTTATTTTTAGAGATGGGGTCTCTTTCTGGCTCAGGCTGGTCTTGAACTTCTGAGCTCAAGCAATCCACCAGCCTTGGTCTCCCAAGTGTTGGGATTATAGGCACGAGCTTCTTTGACCTCATTGAATCTATTTCCGTTCACTATTTTCTCTCAACCACTCATGTACTCATGTCCCTCCTCATCTAGCTTAGATTTGTTGCCAATCATAATGTATTCTCCTTTTGCTTTGCCATATTGTCTTGATCAAAGTAAAGTCTTATTGAACTCTTAATCTACTCCATGCCTGAACTGGTCCAGCAGGAAATGGCTAGAGAAAAACACACATCCATTCTCGAAATTAATAACTGACTTCCAGGGGAGTCTCAACGCTGCCAGGTAGTCCGGCCATATTTCTCTTAGCTATTCACTCTTCCATGTTCCAAGACCCTTATTTTATATTTCCTCTCCTGAAAAAGCCAACATCACTTTCATCCTACTCTCACATAAAGTCTTTGTTTACCATTTTGCACAGAGAATAAAAGTAATCAGAGGAAAACCTGCAAAAACTCCTGCCACCGATCTCTTTCTACCTGTATCTCTTTCATCTTTACTGTTGCTATGAATTACCTGTTTCTGTCCCTGGCAAAGGCCAAACTCCTCTTTTTGTACATAGATCTTTGTACTCTTCTTATGTTTTTAAAGAAATTTTTCCAGCAATTTTCCCACTTCACTCCTGCACCATTATTTTTTTTCCTGTTTTACTTATTCCTATCAACGTACTGATAAATTCTTATTATTTCCATTAAGCCCCCCCCGATACAATTATTTTGAATATTCTTCTTAGCTGCTGCTTCATTCTTACCTTCTTTGCTCATGCAGTAAGAAAAGGCTGCCACCATTTGCTTTCTGCAGTTTCTCTCATCCTACTTCTTTGGAATCATTACAATGGGCGTTCACCTGTGTCACTTGAGAGAAATGCTTCTTGTCAATGTCCCCAAAGTTCTCCATGTTGTTAAATCCAACAGCCAATTTTCTGTCTTTATCTTAATTGACTTGTCAGCAGCTTGAGACAGGTGTTCATGCCTTCTCTTTGAAATTTGTTTTTTTCATTCAGTTTCTAGGATACTGAATTTTCTTGGTTTTTCTCCTCCATATTGACTGACTGCCCTTGGTCTCTTTTGTTCCTGCCCATCTCTTCCTGTGTGAACTCTAAACTGGGCCAAGATTCAGCTCTTAATTTTCCTCTTCTTTTCCTTTATGCCCACTTAAAAAAAAATTGTCTCATCAAGACATCGAGGTTTACATATGAAAACTTGTACCTTCATCCTGGACTTCTATCCTGAACTGCTGACTTACAGATCCTGCTGGATACTTGACATCCCTATTTGAATTTCTGGTAGATACCCCACGGTGCAGACTGGGTGCCTGATCTTCTTCCAAACTTGTTTCATGCTCATTTTAATAAATGGAAATTCTGTTCTGAAGACCTGTTTGATTCCTGTTGTTTTCCTCCTCCTTCCCTACCTAACCTGAAAACATCTTGTTGGTTTTAATCCAAATATGCTCACAAGTTGAATACTTCTTTTATACTTCATGCTGCTATCAGACCGACCCAAGCCTCTGTTATCTTTTACTTAGAGTCTTGCTCTATGTTGACTAATCTTTTTGTTTCTGTCTTTGCCCCTTACAGTCTATTTCTGACACAATATCTAGGAGTGTCCCATAAATCACAAAATCATGCCACTTCTCTGTTAAAAGCCCTCAGTGGCACCCATGTCACAGGGTAAAAGAGTGGGGCAATTGTTTACAAACTCCGCTCACTCTAGACATCTCTCTGATGTCATCCACCGCTTCCCTCCACTTTCTCATTCCTTACTTTTCCTCAAGCACATTAGCAGTCTGCTACTTCACAGCCTTGCACTTGCTCTTTCCTCTACCTGGACTCTCACTCCTTAGTCCCACCGGGTAGCTTGCAAAGGTTTGCATTTTCTTGTAATTTCTCTGACTACTGTACTTAAAATTGTATTCCTAGTAGTTCCTTCCTTAGTTGGAAAAATCAAGAGGCAGTGTTTAAAATAATGAATCTTGTAGTCTTTTATAGCTAAATCTAAATAGAGGATAATAGTATGGTTAAAAGTGCAATATTAGTATTAAGTACAAATTCTTAAAGTAATCAAAATAAAAGCCAGAAACTAAAATTACAGGCTATTTCAGCATATATGTTCTAGGAATATTATAAGTGTCATTTTCTTTCTTTCTTTCTTTTTTTTTTTCTTTTTGAGACAGAGTTTCAAGCTGTTGCCCTGGGTAGAGTGCTATGGCGTCACAGCTCACAGCAACCTCAAACTCTTGGGCTTAAGTGATTCTCTTGCCTCCACCTCCCAAGTAGCTGGGACTACAGGTGTCACCACAATGCCCAGCTATTTTTTTTGTTATAGTTATCATTGTTGCTTTTTTAGCTGGCCTAGGTTGAGTTGGAACCCATCAGCCTCGGGATATATGGCTGGCATTCTATCCACTGAGCTATAGGCACCACCAATAAGTGTCATTTTTGTGACTTAAAATTGGGTCTTCTAATTCAGAATCTCCTTATTGACCATTTTTTCTCTTTCAAACTCCTTTCTTTAAAAAAGCTTAATGATTTTTGACTTATTTTCTTCCCTCTTACATATACATGAAATTTATACCTTTCATTCTGCTCTACATTTTCTTTTTTTAAGATATTTGAAACAAATAATGGTCCTTTATGGAATAATACTTGTTTTTAACTACTAAGGAAGATATATGGCCATTTGTAATTATGCTTTACTATTTTATAGATCTGGATTTGAGTCATTTTAATCATATTTCTGTCCAAACAAGCTTGATTTAAAATCTTTCTGAAGGTTATTATGTGTCATATATCTTACTGAAATCATTGTTTGTCCTTCTGATTACTTTTTTAGCCAGTGAATTGTATACTCCAAAGGAAAAAGAAGTCATGAAATTAATCTGGCCTGGCAACTTTTTTAGTTCCTATAATGTTCTCTAAATAATGCTTCATTATTTCTCTGCTTGTTCTAATTTCAAAGAAAGAAAAGCAATTTTTTAGTTGTTTTAAATATTTTTTTCTCTTCATACTCAAAACTTTATCTTGATTGTATAAAGGGGCTATATACTCACCTTCATAACTACATATAAATAAATTTTGGTCTACACAAATTAGTCTATGAAAATTGATAACATTTAAGTAGCATCTACCGAGGCACAAAGTTGAGAAGTGGAAGGTAAAGAATTGGAAATGTTGCTCTGTGAGGAACAAAACTATAAGGCAACAGTTTGAGAGTTATATTTGGTGATATCAATGTCAGAATTTATAAAGAAATGAATTCAATCCCTTTGAAGTAAAAATGACAATAAGTTATTCTTGATATTTCTTTGAATTTTCATTTTAATGTGATGATTTATTCCCTTTGCCTAATAGTTTCCATTGACTACTAATTGCACTTATACTAATACTCAAACTTTTCACCATGGCCTCAAGATGCTTTTTCATGTTAGGGTGGTTTCCTCTGTTTAGTGTTCTCTCACAACAATGCCTCCACCCCCCAGTTTTATCTTGGCTACATGCTTTTAATTCTTGGGATATTGGAATACATGTCACTTTCTCAGAGATCTCTACCTAAAGCCTCTTTTTGTTTAATTCAGTGTTTATTCATTGTATTTAGGTTAAAAAAAATAGTAGGTGGCATTTGTGGTTCACAGGAGTAGGGCGCTGGCCCCATATACCAGAGTGGTGGGTTTAAACCTGGCCCTGGCCAAAACTGCAAAAAAAAAAAAAAAAAAAAAATGTACATTTATGTCTTTACTTTGTTTCTACTGTCCACAGGAAATTTTAAATACTATATCTTGTTGACTGACTGAATGAGTAAAGAAAGAAAAAGAGCCGCATGCCTTGTGGGGAGGGAATTGGTTGAGCAGAGATTTGAGGTGTGATGGGTCATGATTTGATGGTTTGCATAAGGAGATGGGAGGCAAGGACTCCACCATCACTGGGATATGAATTGCGAAGAGGACAGCCAGGGGCATGTGGAGATGGAAGATTGGGAATCTGAGAGAGCATCATGTTTTTAAATAATGGTGGTAAAATATCCATGTTTGGGTTTTTTTTTTTTTAAAAGAACTCTTAGGAGGGTAGAGGGTGAGTGAAATGGTGAGCAGAATAGTTACATGGGAACCAGTTAGGGAGCTACTGTGGTCATTCTGGTGATCAATGGTAAGGGTGGAGCTCAGGGAATTCCAGATGAAATGAGAAGATAGGGACCAAGGATGATTTTATTACCAGACTCGGAATGGAGGCTTTTCCAAGTTCTCAGTATTCATTCGGAAAAGAGTTTCAGAATATACCATGTTCAGCAAGCAAGTGACAGCTTTATTGAAAGCAAAAGTACAATCTGAGGAAGGAGAGAGAGTAGTCTTGGAAAGAGCAGCCCTGCTGAGAGGAGGTGGTTTTAAATATTTTGCCTTCTTACTAATTGAGAGAAGGAATGGTCTAGGCTGGGGTGGGAGGTTGGCTTTTGTTAGGAATTTGGGTAATAATTCCTAGAATTGGGTTTCCTCCCATTTTCATATGGTTATTTGGAACTGTCATGGTGATAGCAAGGGTGGAGAAATTTTAAAACTACAATGTAAATGATGCTGTAATTAGCGAAATTTCATGTAGGTAGTAGAGATAACTGACAAGGCAGTTGAAGCCTGTTCTTTTCTGCTGTTATCAGCCTCTCTGGTTAGCGTCTGCTTAAAACTTGTTTACACCTGACCTTCAAGCCCCTGTATTTGGTCTCAGCCCTGTCTCTTACTCTAATAACTTTTTGGAGCTAGAGTTGGGTGAACATGGACACTGTTAGGGTGTGTTGTCTGCAGGAAGGAGAACAAGTCAAAGATGGCTTTGGGATTCTGTCTCAGGTAACTGGATGCTTGCTATCATCCCGGAGGAGGAAGAGACTATTGGGTGTAATGAGTTCAGGTTTGACATGGTTGAAATTTTTTTTTTTTTGAGACAGAGTCTCACTTTGTTGCCCTCAAAGAGTGCAGTGGTGTCATAGCTCACAGCAACCTCAAACTTAGGGGCTCAAGCAATACTCTTGCTTCAGCCTCCTAAGTAGCTGGGACTATAGGCAACCACTGACATAAATGCCTGGCTATTTTTAGAGATGGGGTCTCACTCACTCTTGCTCAAGCTGGTCTCCAACTTCTGAGCTCAAGCAATCCTGCGCACCTCAGCCTCCCAAAGTGCTAGGATTACAGGTGTGAGCCACCTCGCTCAGCCTTACGTGGTTGAATTTGACAGCTCATTGTACTATTATGTTCAATAGATAATATATGTTTAGATCTTGGAAGACACAATGTGACTCCTGAGTGAGGAGATCAATCCTGAAATAAGAGAGAGAGAGAAAAGTGAAAAATGGAGAAAGTCAAGAGTAAAACTTAGATGAGAACACAGAGAAGCACTATGGTTTTTTTTTTTATAATTCTCCAAATGCCACCTCTTCTTAGTTTTGCCATATCTTCCTCACCCAGTATGTCTTAGAAATTAAACTTTCCTTAACATTTTGTTTGTAGCAGTCTTTCTGTCACTTGTTTTTGCGTGTGGTTCACAGTTGCTTTTTTTGTTTTTTGTTGTTTTGATAACTCCTGCCTCACTGCTGCTGAGCCATTACATCACAGTAGCATTAGAATGCGCTTGTTTGGCTCGGCACCTGTGGCTCAATGGGATAAGGCGCCAGCCATGTACACCTGAGCTGGCGGGTTCGAATCCAGCCCGGGCCCGCCAAACAACAATGACAGCTGCAACCTAAAAATGGCCGGGCGTTGTGGCGGGTGCCTGTAGTCCCAGCTACTTGGGAGGCGGAGGCAAGAGACTTGCTTGAGCCCAGGAGTTGGAGGTTGCTGTGATCTGTGATGCCACAGCACTCTATCCAGGGTGACAGCTT
This sequence comes from Perodicticus potto, assembly GCA_963574655.1. Taxonomy (NCBI): domain Eukaryota; kingdom Metazoa; phylum Chordata; class Mammalia; order Primates; family Lorisidae; genus Perodicticus; species Perodicticus potto. The sequence continues at coordinate 738 of CAUYRH010010972.1, read as the reverse complement.
GAGGCTCTGTCTCAAAAAAAAAAAAAAAGAATGCGCTTGTTTTAGCCTTCTCATTCACTTACGTCTTCTTCCATGAGGTGTATCTGGCATAGTTCCTTTTCACCACCTTTCAGAGGCAGCCCAATCACAGGCAATCGCTCTCAAAGGAGCTTCATGTTACATCTTAAGGTAAGTCCTTTCTGACACTTCAATCTAAAATAGACACGTAGAACACTTTCTGTACACTAGCCTGCATTAATTTTCTATATAAAAATCACCACTGTTGATAATATGTTTTGTGTGTTTGTGTTGATTTATTTATTGCCTATCTCTAAAGGAAGTGAGCTCCATGACAACAGTCACTACTTGGTTTTGTGTCCTAGTTTTCTTTTAGTGTTTCATTTGTGCTTAATGGTTTCTCTTCCAGGAAACTTCCCTTACATAGCCTCTTGGGTCATGCCCTCGTTTCCCTGTAATTCTCCACTCAAAAAGAGGCAGGTTTTTTTCTATTAAATAGAACCTCACTTTCTCTCACCACCATTTATACCATACATTTATTTCTAAAAGCACTGAAATATTTTTTTTCTATATTTATTGTCTGTCTCTTGCCCCTAGGACTAAAGTCCTTGAGGTTAGGAGCTTTTTCTTTTTTTCTTTTTGTTAAATCATAAAGAGGTAGATTATGTATACATTAATGCATTTATGGGGTACATTGTGCTGATTTCATATACAATTTGGAATGCTTACATCATACTGGTT